>PYHX02000495.1:37407967-37467573 GCA_004302925.2 Cochliomyia hominivorax | reverse complement strand
ATTAAATAGAATTATATTTATTTTTCTCTATTACGAAAAGTGTTTTAAAATAATTATCTGAAAAAATCCGGTTTTCGAGATATTCGAAAAAAAGGAATTTTCAAAAAAAAAAAAGGGTTCGAATGCGGTTTTATGTTTAAAAAACCGATTAACCGGTTTTTGTTTGAAATCTAGAGTTTAACCAATTAAAACATATATCGTGTAATGACTTTTATAGGAAATAAAGTAAAAATAATGGTTCCTTATCAAAATAATCATTTGAAACAAACTTCATCAAATAAGTCTTACACTGTAAAATGCCCTAAATGAGTGGGACTTTTTTGTTAATATTTTCCGGTATCGTATTTAAAATAATAAGTCGAGATACCATGGCTTTATTTAAGTCCATTTTTTTGCTTTACAGAAATTTTTACTTCAATTTCTGAATATGTCTGTAATTTAGATCTATATTCTCTTTACATTTATTTTTATTTATTACGTGATTATGTCTAACGGCAAAATCAGAATATACAATAATTTACTCGTATAACACACACGTAATGAAAAGTTTCAATGGCGGAATATACAAAAATGAAGTTGAATATAGTAGTACCGGTTAACCGACTGAAAAAAAAATTCGAAATAGAATTATTCGAAACTGGTCGGTTTTCTGTAATGCAAAAAACGGTTAACCGGTTTCCGATTTCGGTTTTTGAATACACTACCATAACATACCATAAAAATATGCGTTATTATTTTCGAATGCAATTTTTACAACTAAAAATAATCGATTTAACGTGTCAACATTATTCCTATTTTATACATCACTAACTATTTTTATTATTTACATCCCAAAAATATTTATAATTAACTTGTAACTCAAATGAGTGTTATTTTGTTAAATCGACATTATTTATTTATCTTCTTGTAATTGATAACATTTTATCTATAAATTCCACGAAAATCAAAGAAAAAAAAACATATTTTTTCGAATACAAATTTTTTTGTCAACGCATGAGTAACCGCTTATGGAAACACACCAAAAATCGGTCGTAGTTCTTCATAAAAATTATTTATTTATTTTGATGTTTTGTTTTATGTTTTTTTTTCACAATATTTATTGTCTAAAACAAATCGATGATAACCTGTTGTCATTTTGAAAAAAAAAAAAAAAATATATAAAATCTGAAAATAATTGATAAGAGAAATATTGATTTTAAAGTCTCCTTGAAGTCTGGATTAAATTTTTAATAAATTACTAATTTCATTGTTTATTAAATTAAATACAGAAACTATTGGAACTATTGTTATTGCAATAAAAGAATATAATTTTTATTTTTGACGTTGTGTTTAATCCATTTTAACTCAAAACTAGAAGCTTTTAAGCTGCAGCTTAAATAAAGCTCGTTTCTATGATATTTTTCACACTCCACCACCACAATAGTGGATGAGTGTATATTAACTTTGTCATTCCGTGTGTAACACTAAAAAGAAATCGCCTTAGACGTATAGTATATATATTTTTGCATCAAATCAAAATTTGAGTCGATTTTGCTATGTCCATGAGGACCGGTACCGTCTGTCTCTCTGTTGTATTCTCACGCCGAGAATAATTGTAAAATAAAATTCGGCCTCATTATTTGTTATTGTCCCTAAATAGTTTTAAAAAGATCAGCAAAAGATCTGATACAACCTCAAAATTCTGAAAAAGAACTTCCATAATTTTTTTCATCAAAACATAGGTGGATTTTTTTTAAATTTAATTTTAACATACAATTATATGTTCTTCATCATCGTGCAAAAAATCCTCAAAATCAGAACAATAGAAAAAGAGTTATAGGCGAATATATGCGAAATTTTGATACAAATCAAAAACCGGGTCTGAAATGGATCACAATTTTTAAGATTATTTACTGAAGTCTTTCATATACATTTATTTTGAAACCATAATAGACCCAAAGAAATAAGATTGTGCTAGAGTCATTATTTGACCTAGCTCCCTTATAACGGACCCCCCCCCCCGGAATATGGTTTATAGCTTATAAAAAACTCTTAAATATGAATGAATTCTATTGAAATTTGGCAGAAATAATTTTCTGACTGACTTAAATATATGTTATTAATTTTATTCATATCGGTTGATATTTTGATATAGCTTCTATATCAGGTCCCTTCCAGGAAAAGAGGTTTTGAGTTTATAAAACTTGTAAATAAGAATTAATTTCCTTAAAATTTCAGCACAATGATTTTTCGAACTATATTTAATAAACATTATTATTTTGGATAATCTCGATAGATATATTGCTACAACTCTCATATAAGCCCCTTTTTTGATCTTATAAAACTTGTAAATAATGGCAAATTCTGTTAAAATTCGGGCTAAATTATTTTTCTAATTGTCTCACATAAATGTCATTAATTTTACCAATATCGGATCCTAGTTTGACAATCATCGACTATATTTGGATATTACTCCATTATAATCCCACTTCCCGGAATACAATATGAACTAATTCCACCGAAATTCAGACAAATATATTACTGTTTTCAATAGAGTGGTGAAGAGAATTTAAGATTCGGCACAGTCGAATTTTAGCATTTCTACTTGTTATAATTTCAAAACTTCATTTCTCTTTCATAGCAAAGACCTCAAATAATAGGGAATAATACGGAAATAATTCCGTAACATTGTACCCTTTAGAGATAACTCATTAAAATTTCACATGATTTAGATTTGATCTCAGGAATAATGAATTTTTCTTTGCAAATCTTTAGAAATACCCAACATCTATATAGTTTCAGAGATATTCCAGTCGACATAATTGTTAAACCAACTTTTTAGTTTTAAACTATTTCACACTTTCATCGCACTTTTCCGCCAAAAGTGTTCAACGAATTTTATTATTGTTAAAAATTTCATACATTTTGAAGAATCACTACTGTACAGATACCCAAATACAGATCCAAAATATGGATTAAAATTTCACAAAGTTTGAAATTTTTCATGATTTATAGGTTGTTGAATTAGCTAAGCAGGGAATTTATATAAAAATTCCGTAAATCTAAAAATCTTTTCAAAAAATATATACTTTTTACGTTTTTTTTGCTATATCTGTCTAACTAATGTCGGGGAGCAAATATTTCTATTAACTTTTTGATCTTTTCAAGCTGTGCAAAATCATAACTTTTTTACAATTCCAGCTTTGCGATTTGAGAGACTAAGTCAAAAATTGGATTCAGTAACAGATATTTCCATTAAGCTTACTATTTAATGCCATGAGATAACCAAAATTTTGGTGTATAAGTAAATCAAATGGTCTCTTCAATCTTATTAAAACACTTCAGATCTAAACATGTGAAATTTCATCTCTTATATCTTCCAACAAAAAGTGATTTGAAATCACTGCGTGTAAATAGCGCTGATGTTTGTAACATGCAGAAAAAATGGTGTTACAACCACTCTTAGTTCGACTCAGTATCACCTTCTGAGTTAATTTAACGATGTTCGTTCCGCCCGGCTTGTTGTCAACACTCTACAGGTCGCTGCTTTTGAGATATTTTGATGAAATTTGAAATCAGTCTTGCTCGACCTAATATTTCAGGTAGCTATCCTACAAATATCCTTCTGGAATGTCGCTCATAAAATCCACGGAAATGAAAGTATCTTCATTAAATTTAGGGCCACTAAATTTTTTATAAGTCCAAATTAAAGATCGGTTCACAAATGACCTTAGCATCCAAATAGTAGGTCAGCTTCCGAAAATTACTTCAAAGTGATTTTTGTTTTCGTTTTGTTTAAAATGTATTCAATCAGAAAATGTTAATACTAAATTTTCGAGGATCAGTCCATAACTTCCTAAAGCCCTCATATAAGCCCTACTTCCAAAAATCACCTCAAGTTGCAAAAATCTTTCACATATATGAGCATTAAGAAAATATTATAAATATATTTTACACCTGCACAAATCATAGAGTCAGATCCTACGAGGGTCGGTCCATAATTAGGGTAAAATAAAGTCATTCTTAAATGGATATTAAATTTTTGTTTTATTATGAAAAATTATATGCCATTTCCGAAAATAGCATTTTAATTAAAAGGAAACCTTAAGAGTCTTTTTTAAAGTTTGTTTAAAACGTATTTTTGCAAATTTAGCAAAATTTATTTTTAATTTAATGTTTTTGCACAAAAATAATAATTAAGATGATGATTAATTTACGTATGAATTCCCAACAATTAAATTTATTCAAATCAAAACCGACAATTCTAGACACTATTTAATTTAAAACAGACAATCACTAAATTTAGCCATTCTATATAATTAACGTTCTTTTTCGCTCACTCTCTTCAGACACTTAGAAACTAAAAAACCAAAACAAACATTTTAATTTTTAATAGAGGAAAATAGAAAAAAACACTTTATCTCATATTTAATAAAAAGAAATAAATAAATTTAAATTATTTTTGAGAAATAAACAAAATTTTTAGAGAAAGAAATGAAATCATAAAACGAAAAACACTTGAAATTGAAATTTATTTTTAAAAAATTATTAAAATAATCAAAATTTATTATTTTTGTCTTAAGTACTTGACAAGTCAACATATTATGCTGGGTCAAGTCAGGCCATATAATACCCTACACCAATGGTAGTTAGGAAAAAGTAATGAACGACCCTCGTATAATTTTATTTTCCGATTTATTCTTAAGGGTGCAATACATTATTGTCACATTAACATTTAAGTGAAATGAGTCACTTTTTGTAAGGGTGGGGGTTTGGTTTTTAAATGGGTGCTACAACAAATAATGTACCGCCCCTCGTATAATTTTGCACATCGCTTTTTTGCTCATAATTATCTTAATTTGACCAATTTTATATACCGACTTATATGTAAGATATATGTATGCCTTGATTTTTGGGGGGCTTGTATAGGACCTATGGAAGCAATGGACCGACCCTTGCATAAATCGGCACATCTATTTTAAATATTATAAGATTTATTTCTGTTCAATTTCGTAAAAATCTTTTTATATTTTTTTATTACTTTTGTGTGCTTAAAATCTCATATCGAGAGGACATTTATATCGGAGATATTGGACCGAACATGATCAATTTCAATAGGCTTCATTCTTGGTCCAAAAGATATAAATATATAACAAATTTCATCAAGATATTTCAAAAATTTCGACCTGTAAGAGTGTTCACAACGCACAGTGTTTCAAATGAAAAATGGAAAAGAATTAAAACTATAACTTCCGAACCGACAGTCTCATTTCAATGAAATTGAAATGACATAGTGATAGTAGAAGTGTAGACAAGTCAAGGTTTTGGGTTCTGAAAATTGTCTTTTCTTTAATTCCAGCTTTGCGATCTGATTTTTTGACAAAAAAATCGGCGAAAAAACGACTTTTTTTGAAAATTTAATTGCTTATAACTTTTAATTCCACAAAGATATTTTAACATTTTTTGTCTTTCCAACATTAGTTTTTATTATTAGTTTTTAATAAAATAAAATATATTGAAAAATAAAACGGAAATAATTTAGACCCGCCTTGATCGGTTAGAAAATAAAATTTAAAATTTTTTAAATTAAATATCTCTTAAACTATAAGAGATAAAATTTACCCATACTACCTAGAGTGGATTTTTTATTTTTTATTATTTAAATAAAAATCATTAAAATCGGTTCAGATACAAAAAATTTGAATTGTTTAAAATACCAACTTTGATAGTCTGGGAATGACCCCTTTTAGGTCCACAAATTTCACATTAAAAACTTTATGTGTTTTATAAATAAATAAAATACCCATTATATCACTATGTGAAATTTCATTGACATCGGACTAGCCATTCGGAAATAACGGATTTATTTCCATTTCAATTTTTCCATTTGAAACACTGTGCAACATTTACATGGATAGACAGACGGATGGACATTGTAAAATTGATTCTGAGTCAAACGCATGTTTCTAACGCCATTTTTTCCGTATGTCACAAATATCAGCACAAACGCATTATATCCCAATCACCTACGGTGATGTAGGGTATAAAAAAATCTGCATATGAAAAGTATGAACAGACAAAAATCATTAAAATTTGATAAAAAAAAGAATTATAAAATTTTATTTTTATTTAAATCAAAAATTTTATTAAATTTTTTTACAGAAATCGAAAATAATTGTTTCTTTTTTGTTTTTGTTTTTTCTGCTTAATTACAAACATCTGTGGCATTTTTAAAAATAACAGAGGGACAGACAGATGAAAATAAAATTGTTTATTTGATAAATCAATATTTTTACATTTCATATTTAACAAAAATAAATAATAAAGCAAAAAAAGAACATCATTAA
Source organism: Cochliomyia hominivorax (assembly GCA_004302925.2). Taxonomy (NCBI): domain Eukaryota; kingdom Metazoa; phylum Arthropoda; class Insecta; order Diptera; family Calliphoridae; genus Cochliomyia; species Cochliomyia hominivorax. The sequence goes on along the minus strand of PYHX02000495.1, from coordinate 37,461,247 downwards.
AAAGATCCACAATTAGCTGTCATCAGCTTCAATTGTTGGCATGCAAAAGTGTTTAAGAGGGTAATTAAAAATCTCCAAAAATAAATAAACAAATTAAAGTTTTCTTTTTCACGTTTCATGTTCTGCATCTTCGAATATTGAGAAAAAAAGTTCTCTTAATTATTTTCGTAATAATCTATTTATTATGTTTATATGGGATCCATTAAATACGTTTCCATTACCAACTAGCAAATCAACGATAAAACAACAAAAATATCAACAACAAATATTTTTTTATCTATTTTTTGTTGTTGTCGATACTCTTCATCTCATAATTATTGGTGCAAATATCGATAACAATAATAAACAATAACGCGTAATAATCGAGTTGAAATAATAAAATAATTGAAAATAAATCATCACAAATAACAACAAATAGCAATAATAATAACAATATGGCATTTCAAATGATTAAATCAGCTCTGGATGGTACCGTTCATCATCATTTATCCAATAATCAGCATAGCAACAGCAGTAATGGCGGTGTTGTTCTCATAAAATGTAAGTGAATTTAAGACAAATTTGGAAAATTTCAAAAAAAGAACCATTTTTGATTGGATCGTAAAAAGAATGGAATTTTGGGATTTTCCAGAGGAGAATGTGGGAAGTTAGGAATTATGCAGAGGAGAATGGTCTATTTTTATATGTGAATGAAATCAAAAGCTATTTTTATAGTCAAAGCTATTTTCATACCTCAACCACTACAACTGATGACGAGAGTATATTAACTGTCATTTCTTATGTAACGCCAATAAGGAATTATCTAAGATAAAGTATATATATTCTTGCATCAAACAAACTATGCTCGTCCGTCTGTCTGCCATCGGTTTTCAAAATATCAAAAGAATTTCAACAAAAAGTTAGTGGATTTGGACAGATTTTAACAGTAATGTACAGCTATATATACTTCATTATCACATTTAAAATCATTAAAATTAATAGAAAAAATTTAGATACAAAACTAGATTATGTTAGGGCGATTATTTGGCTCAGCTCCCACATAAGGCCCCTTTCCAAAATATGAGTTTAAGCTTTTAATATAGAGTAATTCTATTGGAACTATTTTTGATAAAATATGTTATTAATTTTACCAATATTGGTCTATTGTTTTGCTATATTTTTATATAGTTCCCATATAAGGCCCCTTCCTAGAAAGTGTTTTGAGCTTAAAATAAAACTGGTTTATATTTAAGAGTTTTGAGAAACGTTACGATTAAATTTCTAACAGCCTTCAATATATTACTAATTTGGTGAATATCGGTCCATATTTTGCTATAGTTTCCATTAGAGTCCCCTTCCCGAGAAAGGAACAATTTTTATTGAATTTTTCAGCGGCTTTAATGTATAGCTAATTTGCTGCAATTATCTTTAAGGGTTTGCTTGTTATATCTACAGCTACCTGGAGCTAGATTTTAGAAATATTTTCGGCGAATGTTTAGTAAAATACCCCCACCGTAGCTGGTTGGGGGTTTATGTGCTTGAGCAGAAAATTGTGCAAATTAAGATCAATAGAAGCAAAAACCAAACCGATGAAGCTTTAATATCATAATAATCCACTGCATAATTAAGCTCAAATCAGTAAAGCAAATTATATTTGGATCTTTCATAAATTTCTCCAAAACTGTCATTTACAGTCAACAATGTGATGTAGGGTATTACATAGTCGGACTTGACCGTCTAAAATATTTTTACTTCTTTTTATTGTTATAACAATTATATCTATTCCTACTTTGTATCTTTATTTAGCGATTTGATAATTATATTTCTCAGTAAATTTTTTTAGCCTACTTAAAAGCTAAATACGTAGCTTTTTTGTTGCTATATACTTACAGCAATATTTTCAACAATCTGATGGTGAATAATAGATTTGTAGCTATAAATTGCAAGTATTTAAATAATTTTTTGATGATATTCGTACACACAGAAAAAATCATGAAGCAAAATCAACGTTGAACACAGTTGATTTGAGATTGAATCATATTGTTTTTCATTTAGTTTAAATTAGACATTTTAACGTTTGTGGTAAAATAATATTGTACATATTAAAAAATTACTTTTAAGTAACAAGATTTCAAGAATATTCTCAAGAAACTGTATTTACTGTGAAACAATGTTGAATTAACATGTTGCTACATTTTTTTTTAGGAATATATCAAGCGATTTAATAAGGATATTATTTGGACTCTTTCTAATAATTTCATCGATATTCTTGCAGCTACTTAATTCATATATTTTTCCCATTTTATAGTTATAGTTGGTGTTAACCAATATTTAGATGTGATAACTATATTATATAGTTGTTAGATTTTATAATAATATTTGAGGCTGCTTTGGGTAATATTTTAGAGGATTTACCACCGTTGCTTGCAACAACATGATGCTTATATTTTAATAAAAATATAATGAAATGAGACCGAAAAAATTTAATGAATTATTTCGACACCTGAATTTTTTTGAGAGCAAAATTTTAGTACCACAAAAAATATTGGCCGTAGCTTTAAAGGGATGCTTATTGACGCTTAAAGGAAAAAAGTTGAGTCCAGAAAGTTCAAATAATTTGTTCAGTATTTCGTTTAATTTGTGAGAAAATTATATCAAAATGTAGGACATAGAAATTATGCTGTTAGAATTTTAGCAGCTTCAAAGACGAATTCTTGAGGGCTGATAAGTTTGGAATCCAATTTAAAGTTTTTATAATATTTCAAAGCTTTAAGATTTTATGTTAGGAAAAGGCAAAGTATTCATTACACAGAGATCAATAAATATCTAACTTTACAAACTACACACAGAAAAAAATCGATGTAAAATTAATTCAAATAGAAATAATTTAACATTTTTCAGTTATGATTTTGCTTCTTAGATAATAATTGTTAATTTAACATTGTTTCATAGTAAATACAGTTTCTTGAGAAATTTTATATTTAACAGTAATTTTAAATATTTATCGTTGTATAACATTATATATCGAAAGATCATATTATGTCCAATATTATTTCACCACAGATGTAAAAAACGATAAAAATTGTTCAATCTCAAATCAACTATGTTCAACGTTGATTTAGCTTCATGTTTTTTTTTTTCTGTGTGTACCTTCGTATCACACAAATTATTAAATATTAAAAAATTCCTTCATACATAAAATAGTTTTGAAGGTCACACATCATAAAGTTATAGTAACAATAACTTTGATAATAAAAAAGCAATAAATCCAGAAATCATATAATTTGTTATATCAGTGTCATTTCTATACAAAAAAAAATCTTGTAAAAGAACAATAAAATCCATTAAAACCATCAACAATAATCGAGTGTTGGTTCATGATGGGTTTCTCATTAAATTTAAATGATTTTGATGGACTCTTCATGGTAAAATAAATAAATTCACTTGAAAAAATCACTTGAAATGTAAAAGAAAATACAATAAAACGTTAACAATAATATTGATGACAATTATTGATTTAGAAACGTAACAACATTTAATAGCAACAACAACAGCAATAACAATAACAAATAAAGTGGCAAAAATTTTATTCACATTTTTTAATGATTCAATTTTTATTTTTTTCTTATTTCAACAATTCAATTCTTTGATTTCTTTTTTGTATTCGCATTTTTAAAATTGATATCGATATTTTCATTATTATTTATTATTTGTTTACAAGTAATAAAATATTTAATATTATTTTTGTTATTGTAAAATATTTTTATGACGCTACACTATCGAGAGAGTGGTATTGGAGGTGTTTTTCGTTTTCGCTTTCAAACAGAAATAAAATATAGACGAGAGGAAACATGTTTTAATTGTAAACTAACAAAATTGTGATTGTAACGCAATCATAATATGTTTAAATGTCAATCATAATCATATTATGGTTGAAATACTATCATACTTATGTGATTGCACAACCATATTATTTTTGACTCCTGATTTTGTAATTTTTTAACTTAAAATTTAAAAAACTTAACGGAAAATTTTAAACTTTAACCAAAAATTCCAAATTTTGAAAAAAATTCAAAACTTTTTCAATATTTTAGTAAAATTAAAAAGACAATGGAAATTTTTCATTAAAATTAAATCGTGTTAGCAAATGTTTGCTAATTTCACGAAAAATGTAAAGAAAATTAATTTTAATTTTAATTTTGTTTAATATTGAAAAATTTTTACCAAAAATTTAAATTTATATTAAAAATAAAAATTTTCAATTTCAAATTTTAACCGAAAATTTAAAATTTTACTAAAAACAGAGATAAAAAAGAAAAAATAATTTTAAGAAAATTTTGAAATTTTACAAACGTCTGTATTTTTATTTTATCTTCACTTTATTTCAAAGATTTAACCTAAAATTAATATTTTCGTTAATAAAATCGATTTTTTTTATTACTAAAATTCTAAATTTTCACTATACAAAATTCAAAATTTTTTTTCAAGAAAAATTCGAAATTTTCACTAAAAATTCAAAATTTCACTATGAATTTAGTTTTACTAAATTCGAATTCTGATTTTCGAAAATTTCAATTTTTAAGTTAATGTTTAGTAAATATTAAAAATTTTAATAAAAATTTGGTTTTCAATATAAATTTAAATTTAGAATTTCACTGGACATCATATATTTTTATTGAATATATATTTTTCAAAATCAAAATTTCACAAGACGTCATATATTTTTAATGGAAATGCGCTTAATTTCATAAATTTCACGTAAACATTCAAATTTTCAATTTTCAATTAAAATTTAAAATTTCAATAAAAACTAATTTTTAAAAATGTTTGTAAACAAAAACAAATTACAATAGAACCGCAAATATTTACGAAAAAATTTTAAATTTCACTAAAAAAAAAAAACAAATTTCCATTGAAAATTCACTAAACTTAATTTTGTATAAAAATTCAAAATATCGATAAAAATTTTTGAAAAAAAAAACTTTTTATTTAACGAAATTTTTTTAGAAATTCAAAATTTTATTAAAATAATCAAATTCAATTCCAAATTTCACTAACAAATGCAAAAATTTTAAGTTCCCCTAAAAATAAGAAATTTTTTTGGAAAATTTCAGAGTTGCACTTAAAATCACGAATACCAAAATTTCACTTAAATTTCTTAGTTTTATGAAAAATTCACAAAAAATCAAAACATTTAAAAAATTTTTCAATTTTCACGAACATTTCAAAACTTCATTGAAATCGCATATTTTCATTAAAAAATTTACTAAAAATTAAAATTTTCATTAAAATTGAAATTTTCATCAAAAATTCAAAATCTCACGAAAAATTCAAAATCTTACTGAAATCACTTATTTCAGTGAAAATTCACTAAAACTATAAATTTTCAATTGAAATTGAAAGTTCACTTAATTTCACAAGAAGCAACAAATGTTTTTAGAAAAAATATAAATTTTTAGTCAAATTTTCACAAAAAAACAATTTATCAATGTCGCTACAATTGTAACTTTTAAATCCAAAATAAATTCAAAATATTCACTAAATATTCAAATCTTTATATATAAAATAGGTTTTGTGTTTGTATGTTAGTAGTAGTAGGGGGAGGAGTAACGCCCATATCAAATTAATATTGATTATTTAATATCTAAAGAACTATAACTGCGAGAGTTTTGAACAACTTTCTCAAGGAAGAGTTTTACTGGCCAAAACGTAGGACGAATAGTACAAAGCAAATATCTTAAGAACTATATTTTAGTCCCAGTTACTTTCTTAAGGTACTGCTTTAATGGACAGAACATTGAACGGATAGGACCAGGGTACCCCCATACAAAATAAATACGGGTTATCGCACCCCCATACAAATTACTAATAATCGATTTAAATCGTATGCTAAATACAGCACTAATATTTGCTTAAAGTCGGCAACATCCTTAACCTTTTTTTGTGTAAAACGAGGTTTGCCGGGTCTACGAGTTTGAAATAAAATTCATAATTTTTGTAAAAAAAAATTAAAACTTCGCTTAAAATCTTTTTGTTTTCATTTCCCATTTTTGGTATAAATTTTTGAAATTTCTATAAAAAATATCTGAATTAATCGAATTAGGAGGGTATTTAAGATTCTCTTTTGCCGAAAATTACACTTTTTTGTACTTGTTTTCAATTCTGACTTCAAGTGTAAAGAATTTGACAGGTCGTCAATGAGCAAAACAAAAGCGAGAAAATAAAAAATAAAAACTGATCTGCTGATGGAGAATAAAGACTGAAAAACAATCTCAATTATTTATTTATTTATTTATTTATTTATTTATTTATTTATTTATTTATTTTTATTGGTTTAATATTGATTTTTTTTCTTACAATTATTTATAATTTTATTTTTTTGTTATTTTTCAACGATTTAAAAAATTCTTTTCTTATTAAAGTTTTTTTTCTATTAATGTTTTTGAACTTTGTTTGTTGTTGTTGTTGCTGTTGCGTCGTTGTTGTTATTATTATTACCGGAAATTAATTTGACTTTTAAAAAATGTGTGAGAACATAATGAAGCTGTCATATTTTCTTTAAAACGTTGCAAATTTTATTTTCATTTTTCCATTTTTTGCTATCGGAATTCTCTCTTGTCTCGTTAATTTCATTTTTATTTTATTTATCTCCCTTCTCCTTTATATGACACTGACCATGACTATAAATGTCTCCAGTTCGTTTCAGTTCAGTTTTAGCTCATTTTAGTTTAAAGTGAATCGAATGCTGTTGTTGCTGCTCTTTTTAATTGTTGTTGTCGTTGTTGTATTTTATGTGTGTTATGATCATTCAAATGATTCATTCACCTGTCCATATTTGGATTTTAATGCTTGTTTTTACTTTTTTTTGGTGAACACAAAAAGATCTATTGAGTCATGTTTTTTTTGCGATTTCTTTATTTGAAAGTGTTTTTTGTTTTGTGATGTTCGACACTGAGAGAAAAATCTTAATGCATTTATTTGAAGTATTTGATATTTTATTGGGTATAGATATTAATAACGTTGGTGGTTTTGTATAACAACGAAAGACCGTTATTTGTCCCATTTATCTGGTTGCAGTTTTGAGATTAAGAATGAACTAAGCAATTTTTAAGATCCTTAGATATTTTCCTAAATGTGAAATATTTCAATATAAAGTTAAAATTTCGATAAAAAAATTCTAAATTTCATTGAACTAAACAGAAGTAGAACTGAACTAAATGGGTTTCGAACTGAACTGAACTAAACAGAACCAGAACTGAACTGAATAGAATTAGGAATTAACAATAAATGAACTAGAACTGAATTTGAACTGAACTAGAATTGAACTAGAACTGAACTAGAACTTAACTAGAACTGAATTAGAACTGAACTAGAACTGAACTAAAACAGAACTAGAACTGAACTAAAACTGAAATAGAACTGAACTTGAACTGAATTAGAACTGAACCAGAACTGAACTAGAACTGAACTAGAACTGAACTAGAACTGAACTGGAACTGAAGAAGAACTGAATTAGAACTGAACTAGAACTGAACTAGAACTTAACTAGAACAAAACTAGAACTTAACTAGAACTTAATTAGAACTGAACTAGAAGTGAACTAGAACTGAAATAGAACTGAACTAGAACTGAACTAAAACTGAAATAGAACTGAACTTGAACTGAATTAGAACTGAACTAGAACTGAACTAGAACTGAAGAAGAACTGAACTAAAACTGAACTAGAACTGAACTTAAACTGAAATAGAACTGAACTTAAACTGAATTAGAACTGAACTAGAACTGAACTTAAACTACATTAGAACTGAACTAGAACTGAACTAGAACTTAACTAGAACTGAATTTGAACTGAACTAGAATTGAACTAGAACTGAACTAGAACTTAACTAGAACTGAAATAGAACTGAACTAGAACTGAACTTGAACTGAATTAGAACTGAACTAGAACTGAATTAGAACTTAACTAGAACTGAATTAGAACTGAACTAGAACTGAACTAGAACTGAACTAGAACTGAACTAGAACTGAACTGGAACTGAAGAAGAACTGAATTAGAACTGAACTAGAACTGAACTAGAACTTAACTAGAACAAAACTAGAACTTAACTAGAACTTAATTAGAACTGAACTAGAAGTGAACTAGAACTGAACTAAAACTGAAATAGAACTGAACTTGAACTGAATTAGAACTGAACTAGAACTGAATTAGAACTTAACTAGAACTGAATTAGAACTGAACTAGAACTGAACTAGAACTTAACTAGAGCTGTACTAGAACTGAATTAGAACTGAATTAGAACTGAATTAGAACTGAACTAGAACTGAACTAGAACTTAACTAGAACTGAACTAGAACTGAATTAGAACTGAATTAGAACTGAACTAGAACTGAGCAAGAACTGAACTAGAACTGAACTAGAATTGAACTAGAACTGAACTAGAACTGAATTAGAAGTGAATTAGAACTGAATTAGAACTGAACTAGAACTGAATTAGAACTGAACTAGAACTGAATTAGAACTGAATTAGAACTGAACTAGAACTGAATTAGAACTGAACTAGAACTGAATTAGAACTGAAAAAGAACTGAATTAGAACTGAACTAGAGGTGAACTAGAACTGAACTAGAAGAGTTCAGTTGAATCAGTAACTAAAAGTAGAACTAAATCAAGAATTATATCAGGGATTTGTTAAAGAACTAAATAAAAATTTATTCAGGAACTGAATCAAGAACAGAAATAGAGCTGCACTCATAAGTCTGAAAACACAATATCACAGTGGGCAGAACATAATTTTTTGAAAGTAAATCTAAATATGAATTTTTAACTTCCAAATTTTGCATGATCTTGAGTCAGTTTCTTAAAGTTGATTGAAAATTTTTTACTAAAAAAAATTATTTACCAAAAGAAAAAAAGATCAAAACGGGGTCCAAAAATAAATAAAAAACTTATTTTTTTGTAATTCATTACGAATTTTGTTTTGCCGAAAAATTGTGTACGATCATTTTTATCTAAAGTGAAATTCTTTATATAAAATGTTTTGATTTAAAGTTTGAATTCTAAACCCCCATAAGGTTACATGCAGACCCTCTAGTATTTTATCTTGTTATACATTAACCTTTAACATTAAATCCCAAAACGTAAAATTTCACAGTCGTTTCTTTTAGATCTTTGGTAAATGTGGACTATGTAAACCAAAATCCAAAAAAAAGATAATATTTCGTCAGGGTGGTTGTATGACGGTAAAAATCGATTTAAACAGATTAACGTCGCCGACCAGTGTTGTCAAATTTATTTAAGATAACAAAAAAACTGTTCTGCTTCTTTTGGTATTGTAGGGTATTATATAGTCAGTTTTGGCTGATTATTGCTTCTTAATTTTTTATTATTTTTTTATTTATTTATAAATTTAATAAGTTATTAAGTTTTTATTCATTTTATTAATAATTTCTTAATGGTTTTAAAATAAAATTTTTAATTTTCTTTTTAATTTCAGGTAAGCAAAAATTAATATAAATTTTAAGATTTAAGGACTTTTATTATGTGAGTAGAAATTTTATATTTTAATTTAAATTAAAATAAAATCTTTATTTAAAGCAAAAAATAGGAAAATATTTTCTTTATCAGAATGACCGATTTCACCGCTTTCAAAAGATTCGGAGTGTAAATTTTGAAATTTAATATTTAAGTAGAATTTGAAGCATTAATAGCATAAATGACATTAATTCGCAAAATATTCACCTTTTTTATACCCTACACCACCAGGAGATGTAAAGAGGGTATATTAAATTTGTCTTTCCGTGTGTAATGCTAAGAAGGAATCATCTCAGACCCCATAATTTGCATCAAATCAAAATCTGAGTCAATTTATCCGTCTTTTTATTCATCTGTCTGTCCGTTCGTATGTCTGCCTGTTGGTGGCACTCTCCACAATAATTAACAGTGCTCAATGAAATTTGGTGCCAGTTTTTGTTTTGGTCCTGAAAAGTTTCCTATTTAAAAACAAAAAAAATTGGTTTATTATATTAAAAGTTATAAACCGATATCTGAGGCAACCTATTGGCTCAAGGAAAGAACATTCTTATTTAAATTTAAATCTAAAAGTTCGTTCGAATTCAAAATCGGTTCAGTAAAAAAAGTTATAGCCAAAAATATAGCTTATTTAATGACTCTTTAAGTGTTCCTGTGTAAAATTTAAGCAAAACTTTTGCATATTGCATACGTCTCTGAGTGTGTATGTACGAAACATAAAGTATTTACTTCACACACATTTGTGGTGGAGGTTATTGAAAATTCAGCATAGTTGAATATAACATTCTTACTTGATTGAAACCAATTTTTTGCTAATCACTAAACGCTTGTTTTATTTCATCTCATATTATATTTCATTTCATCTTTTATGTTTAACAACAAAACTTTAATTAATAAATATTAATTATTAAAAAAAATATTTATAAATTTTTAGCAGCTTAAAAATAAATTCCAAAAACGATTTAAATTCAAATATAAAATTTTGTAGATTGAATAACTGATTATTTGCACATTGGGTGGGCGTTAAATAATCAGCACAAAAAAATATCAAAATTTTACAACAACAACAATAATTATAATAATGGAAAAATATATGTGCTAATTGTAGGCGTAAATAAATAGAAAAAAATATTAATTTATTTACATAAATAATTCAAATATCCAGCAGATACATACAACACTGTTGCCAGACTGGACGATTTAATGGCAATTTGCCATTTTATGAGCCCAAAATGGCATTTTGACAATTTATAACCTAAATTTCACGATTTTTCTCAAACATTAAAATTTTTGAATTTTATATTTGTTTTCCGAAACTTAGACTTAATAGACATTTTCTGCCCTCCCCCCTTTGTAAACTCAATTCAATAACAATTACACAAAGTCCATACAATAACGACCTTGAAAATCAACAATCAATTTCGGTATCAGCGGATACGCAGAGAAAACTGAATTAAAAACAAGATCTATGGAACTGTACGGTGCCATTTTGTTTCTCCAAGTAGTTTAGGAGTGTTTCTTCAATACAATTATAATGACGCCAAGCTAAGTCATTTAAATGAATTAAAAATCGTCTATAGACTCTATCAAAATTATTTTTATTTTATCGAAGTTGAAACTAGTTTTCCGAAAATTTTCCGGATCATGTTTGAGGCTCTTTAATTTTTTTTAATCGTTAAGATTTTATACTTTTTGGAAAAACAACCTTTTTGTGATAAGACATTTTTAATGTTAACATTTTTAACGTTTTTTTTTTTTGACGATTTCAAAAAATAAATTTGACGATTTTTGTTCAAATTTAGCTGGCAACGTTGTGCACAAATGAAATGCGTATAAAATTTTTGAGATACAAAAGATTTTTGTGCTAAAATTAATGCGTGTGAATTAAAGTTGATAATTATAAATGTAAATAATGTGTAAATGTGTGTTTATTAGGATTTTTTTGGCAAAAATTATTATTATTGTTATTGGCGACAACAACAGTAAAATAAATTTAAAAATTTTTTAATAAAATATCGCTTTATAAAACGCCAGATAAAAATGACCAAAAAATTTATGTTAAAAGCATCTGTTTAGTGTTTTGAAAATAAATAAATTTTTGCGTTATTGTGTTTTTTGTTTTGCTTTTTTCTGGATTTATTATGAAAATAACGAGAGATTTCGAGATATTTGAAAATTAATTAAACATTTTGTTTTTAATTTTACAAGGTTATGTTTATGTTTATGTGACAGTGACCTTGAAATTTTTGAAAATGATTTCGAAATAAAATGGAAGATTTTTAGTACTGGATGTAATTAAAGCTTTTTGTAAAACAGATTTTCATTAAGTTATAACTTTATTTTTGATAACTTGGAAATGCGTTTTATATTAAGGATTAAAATGGATTTTAGTGATTAACAAAAAAATTTAATTTCTACCCACAGTGTTTCCCCCCCACAGTGTTTCCAAACCGATGCATTAGAGGTATCGAAATTCACAATGTTAGAGAAAAAGTATTTTTGAGTGGATTTAGTGGTGTACAAGTGCTTATGTGGTGGTCAGGATCAGTCATTCTAAAGCTCTATAAAATTATACTTACACGTTTTTTATAAGTTATATTTATTCGAAATTAAAATTTTGAAAAAGATTGATTTTTTCCAAACAGGTGGCAACATTTAAACACTTATAAAAAAACTATTTTGTTTATTGTTTCATAAACAAATCCTTTATTAAAATTCTATTCCAAGTTCATCAGCTCGAAAAATATTTTAAGATCCCAAATTGAAGAATCAAATAAGGCTTATATGTAGAATAAGCACCCAAATAGATATCTCTATGATTATTTCCTTATTGAACAAATGTTCAATTTTATTTTTTCAATTCTTTGGCTGATCGACTGGCCTTCATTCATACAACTATAGGTGATTATTTAGGACTAAAAGCAAAGCCTTCAATTAATAGAATTAATTAAAGATCAGTCCAATATTCCAAGTAGATCTCAAAATACAAAAGTGTCCTCCTTAAGAACTGGACCAGGAACTAAACTGAGGACTGCTTTAAGGGCTGAATGAAGATCAAGAACTCAATTCAAATATGAATTAAGAATCGAATCCTTTTTGAACCGAATTGAAACCAAAATTCAAGGAAATTTATAATTTTTCTGCATGGCAACTAGGTCCGCAGCTGACCCAGGAGTATCAGAATAAGTTTTCGCTCATATCTCGGAAACTAATGGCCCAATCGAGTTTATGTCTTTAAATGAAAAATCCACTAAAATATAGTTATAAACAACAATCACATGAGACTAAATTTTTAAAGACAATGAAAAAGATAAAATTCGGGGAAAAAAATTTTAATCAACCAGTGGCATAACCAAGTCCATAGGTTTTAAAGGGGGTTCAAAATATAGGAAAATATGTTTTTGCCTATAACCCTGGAACTAATGATCCGATTCATTTCATGTCTTCAGCGCATAAATCATCTAAATTTATGTTAAGCCATTAGTGAAAAAATTAAGTCTCTAACTCTTAGAGACTTAAACTCGAAGAAAATTTGAGGTTTCTTCAGTTCTGCTAATGTCTGAGCCATATATGAATCAATTTTCGTGGAATTCAATAGCAAAATTCTCGAAAGCATTTCTAATCGTTTGATATACATATCATATATTTTAACTAGAAGTCGGCTTTACAAACGGTATGACAAACTATATATACCCTTCTGACCTTTTCAGGTGAAGGTTATAAAAATGTGTGGAATACAAATCAAATAATTATTATTGATAAGAAGCTATAGAACTATTGCACTATAACTATTTAAATGATTTGATTCATTGAGGGAAATATAGGTCGGATAAGGTGAGTGAGAACAGGCGTAGAGATCCTTGCATACAGAGAGAGTACTGATTGCTGAATACCTCTAGAGATTTCTACAATTAAAATATTTCTATAGAATATCAATTTTTGACTGAAAAATATTATATAGGGCAACGAAGAGTACCGGGTATTTGCCAGTAGATTATATACTTAAAATGCCACAAAAAATCCTTTTCTAAAGCAAATATTCTGGTTTAAAGTGAGAAATTTAATATACCTATAAATAGCAGTAAATGATTAATAAGTTCATGGTGTAATAGTGCTGCCAAAGTCCTTTAAATTATTTCAATGAAGATTTTTTCCAATTAAATCATAAACGATTTCAAAAATTTCTAGGAAAATTAAATTCTAAACAAAACACTTCTTTATTTTCAAGGAGTATAAAATTCAGTCAAAAAAAAAACTCATAATATTTCTATCAGTGTAACTATTTTATAGGACTATTGTGCTATTTTTTCCCTTCATGCTATTTAAATAGCAGAATGATGTATACAAACTTTGCAAACTTCTCTCTTTTTATTTATTAAAATACTTAAAGATCGTTGCCATATAAAATACTTTTTCCCTTCCTCACTCCCTTGTTCGGATGATCGGAACCCATAAAATGTTTTATATTTTTTTTGCTATAAAGAACAGAAAAAAACTGCTATAATTCAATACTTTTTCTTATTTTCTTTGTAATTGAGTTGAAATCTTTTTTTTATTATTTTTAATTCTAAATTAAATTGAAATTTATTCACTCTATAAAAAGAAGTGAGTGTTGCTGCAATTCGAATACAAGTGAATGTGTGAATGTGTGAGTGAGTGTTGGAGTTTCATTATAATTTTTTTAACGATCGTATTCAGTTTTAGTATAAATCCAAATGACGATCACTATTATGATTTCTCCTTTTCAATTTCATCAGTTTTAATTTAATGTTCATTTTTCAGTTTTATTTGCATTAAATGACATGAAGGAATAATTGATGAATTGTTGGAAGTTTTCTGATCTTTTCATTTCCTCTCTTCTCTTGCAGTCGATCATGTTTAAGATCTGTTGTTGGAAGTGATGGTTGCTGTGTTGAGTTTGGCATGACTCTGAAATCTGTTTTGTAATCTGAAGGGTGTTTTCAATTTCATATTATATTTTTCCAGAACTTTTTTTCTTCTTGGTTCCCTCTATTGTTGTGTCATTTAAAGTACAGATTTGTAGATAGTGACCCTTTTTGTACGCATACATTCTTTTGTATTTCTATATGATTTTTTTTTTCGATTTTTAAAATGAAGATTTTGTTTATGCGATGGCGTGCTGTTTTCTATTTATTATTGTTGTCAATTCGAGAACATGTAGATCTTTCAAGTGGTTTCGGTTTTATGATTTAAATTCTTGGGGAGGATTCGTTTGCTAAAGTTCTTTTGCCAAAGTGAGTGAAAGAGTGTTTGTCATTTTAAAAAAGTGTTTCACTTAATTTATCATTAATCAATGTCGTTTTCGACATCATCATGATTATGTTGTAGGTTTAAGGTTGATGATCATATATTTAAAATCATCTCTTTATTAAATAAGTGAAAGATGAAACGTTTTTAAATCACTAAAAATTTCAGAACCTTAATAAATATAACGAGTATTAGCAAATGTTTAATTCCACATCCACAAGTGATTTTGTTGCCCTATTAACTTGTATCATGTTTCGAAGGACCAAATGCAGTTTGGATTCTTGTTTTAACGGTTATTTTTTGGTTAAACTTGAACCGTTAGAGTTACATTAATGTTATTTCATGTAGTTGATTTAGAGGAGTACAAGCCCGATATATCTATTCAGGGACGTAGTCGATGACCCTCCGAAGTTGGCCACATCGAGAATGTTGCTTTTTTGAAAATTCGTCAAAACTTATGAGTTGAGACAAAAGAAATTTTGTATATGAATGTTATCTCTTATATTTTTAGAGATATACAGTTTTTTACCCAATTTTAACCCCTGATTAAAGCCTTTTCAGTTAGCGAGCTTAAAATAGATCCTAAAAATTTTCAAAAATATGCAAACTTTTAAAAAATGTTGATAAAATAACTATATAAAAATAAGAATCCGTTAAATGGTTATAATAATCTAAGTCTGGAACTTTGAAATGTTTTTTTTTGGAATTTGTTCCAAAAAGGTGGCAACACTTATTCATTGATATAACCAAATTTTTTTTTATTGTTTTATAAAGAAATCTTAACTAGAATATGTGTAAACTAAAACCGAATGATCTAAGTACCAAGACCAGCCCACTAGCGCTATCAAAATTTGGTCATTTAAAACATAGTTTAAGTTCTCAAAGCCCGAAGTTAGAATCATCAAGTTGTTCTTAATATATAGCAACGTTTGTAACGTTTAATGAGTCATAAAATTCGTTATATTTTTGGCTATAGCCATTTTGCTACTGAACCGATTTTTTTTATAATTTTTGAAATGCAAAATTTCATTCTAATTTGTCGACTTGCAATTTGTTGCTTAAATTAAGAGGTGGCCTCAGACAACGATCCATGCTTTTTAATATACTGAAGCGATGTTGCTGGTTTTAAATAGGAAACTTCTCAAGTCTATAACAAATATTCAGACCAAATTTCATAAGGTTCTGTCGATTATTGTGGATGTAAGCGTGCCAAAAAACAGACGGACAGACGGACGGACAAAGCTAATTCGCCACAAATTTTGATTTGAAGCAAGAATATTTTTAGCGTTACACACGAAATGACAAAGTCAATATATTCTCTTCACTCCTTGTGGTGGAAGGTATAAAAAACCCAAATTCATAATTTTAAATTCTTTAAAAACTTTTGACAACAAATAGAATTTCACTCTCTTTTTTTATTAAAAATTTTAAGTTCTAATATTTTCATGGACACCAAACACTTGTGTCAAAAGTTTTTACTTAAATTAAATCCGACCTTAACTAGACTTCCTCCAGTCAAATCATTAATTAGTTGGTTCTAAACTTCTACCAACAATTGATAACAATGTCAAATACAAGTCAGATTCACACATTATCATCTTTTTATCCGTTGCACTGAAATACAGAGATTAAAGCCAAAAGATTTTCCTCAGATATTTGAATACTAACATATGCATCTCCCATCACTTGGGCTCCATCCACTCAATTTTTCAGTAAAACTGTTTCATATTAAAGTCACAATATTTGGAACCTCTAGATGAAATTGTTTTTTTTTTAGAAATTCGATAATGATTTGTTCTATATGGAGGACAGCGTTCCATTTTCTTTGTATCAACTATCAATTTTCTTAAGTAAAGCAGTTCACTTCATTCTGTAAAAGTTCGCAAATTAATATTTGCTTCGTATGGAGGGTACCCCATGATCCTATTCTTTTTCCTACCACAATTCTTTAAGAAAGTGATTGGGACTTAACGCTCTTTGTAACAGTAGTATTTTCTCTGATCCAAACCGTTATACATTTCGCTTAGTATATTTTAATTTTGAAACTCTACAATAGTTCTTCAAATATTTGGCGATTAACATTGAGTTGGTTCGTCCAGTTCAGTCCACTAACCCCATTCTGACAAACTCATTCAAAACGCAAGGAAGAGGTCAACTCATGACCTTTCGTCACAGGTGGTATACATCTAGTCTCATAGTCATAAATTATACTTCGGCTTCCTAAAGCTGGGCGCTCATAGAGAAGCTGGAGTATCGTGGTGGCATTAACCATTTCGGTAGTTCATTGTTCGATCTTAAATCGAATTATATTCGATTAATATCACATGTTACAACCAATCATTCCTTCATTTTAACAAATGGTGAATTCTCTTAATTAAAGTTATTTATGTCGCCAAAAAAAAAACATAAACATAAAAAAATTGCACCCTAAAACATTTCATTGACCATTGGCATTTTGTCTTCCTAAAAAGTGCCTTTAAGCAACACCTTATTGCAACACTCCTGATGCCATAGACGTTCATCGTTGTTATTGTTGTTATTCTTCCAATAAACCCTACTACAACACCAAATTGATAGAAAGGGAGAGTGAAGAAGTTGTAGCAAACATACATGACAACATGTATTTAGACAATATTTGTTCCCTTAATGTCGCCGTTTGCATGTTCGACGTAATAATAAGACATTGTCCATTTTAACTGTGTGTGACAAGCTACACACAACACACACAACACTACATAAATTGGAAGACAAAAGACGAATACATAAACTCCATAATATTTAGATATTGAATGATAGATATTCATACATACACACAAACACACAAACATGTGTATGAATGCCCCCTTCTGTTGCAAGGAGTGTGTGAGTTTCCAAAACTTTGTGTTTTTTTTGTTGCTTGTGGATAAATGAACGAAATGTGGAGACAAACAACAAAAACAAAAAAACTTTTAAGCTTCTACATTTAACCGCCACCTAATGTTAAACATGAAATTCGTGAATCGTCAATTTTTTTAGTCATTTACATTTTTTTTTTTTTGGTTTTTGGTTTTCTTATTAAAGTATGGACCAAAAAATCCGGGAAAAGTTTAAGACAAAATTGCAAAAATGTATATAAAATCAAAAAAAAAAAATTATAGTCGCCTGATGGACCCTGTAAAATTTCGCACATCGATTTTTGTGCCAAATTTCATTAAAATCGATTTATATATAGGACTTTTGTGACTTTAAAGCCCCATTTCGGGATGAACATTTGTATGAAATAATGGACCTATTAACACCAGCTTCAATAAGCATCGTCTTTGGGCCAAAATAATGACACATATCAAATTTCATCAGCCAGCCGGACAGAAGGACGGACATACGGACATCGTAAAATCGACTCAGAAAGTGATCCTGAGTCGAACGATTTTCTTAATAGTGGTGGTTGTACAATTTTTTCTGCCCGTTACCTTTTTTGAATAAACCTAATAATCCAATCGCCTATGGTGGTGTAGAATATAAATATACATATTTTTAATATAGCAATATGGTATAAGAGAGGGTAAACCTCGATAATTATAATTCAGTTTTTAACAGTGTAAACACATTTTTTTCAATGGATTTTAAGTTAAATTTTGTGTCCAATTCAGATGTTTTACAGACATCCCTGCAAAACATCATGGAGCATGGAAAAAGAAGAAACGGCAGCTGAAAGATTTCGCGTAAACCATCGAATAATGATATAGTGAATGATGGTTTACGCAATTTAAAAATGCTAATTTTGTTACGGATTATAAGATGAGTACTGGTCAGCCAAAAAATGTTCCATGTAGGGGGGTGAAAGATGAATAGAACTTGCATTATCATTGGGAGTCACATAGCAAGCAATTTTCCGTTAATTACAGAATGGTGAAGGCTTAGCCTGTAAATAGTCTGAAGCTTATTCTTACAACTTCGGTTGCTGAAATAGCTTTTAGCCGGTCCAATTATATGCGTTTGATTGTGGTCATGGCAAAATATTAAGGCCTTGATTTTGGTCGACTCTGGCAGTTTATTTTTTATGTTTCCGCTATTAATCTCATGTCATAATTTGAATCGATTTTTACTACTCATAATTCATAATAATGAATCTGTATTTGTTTGTTTGGGACTGGATCGATTTTGCTGAATTTTTCACAGAATAATCAGCATATACCCGAAAGTAACATATGTTTTAAAAATTTGACAGGACCATGGAGAGAGGTACCCCCCAAAACAAAGCAAATATAGATTACTGAATATCTAAAAAACCACTTCATCGAGAATTTACAAATTTGGTCAGAATAACATTTTCAAGAAACTATTTTACAAGACAAAATGTGGGGCGGATAGAATCAGGGGGAGAGGTAGCCCCCATACAAAGCAAATTTTGATCATCGAATATCAAAAGAACCACTTTATCAAGGAACTGTTTTAATAGACAAAATGAAGGACGCATAGGATCAGGGGGAGTTGGGGCACCTCTCAAAAAAATGTTGATTATCGAATATCTAAAGAACTACAATAGGAAAAGTTCTCAAACACTTCTAAAGAATTGTTTTAACTGATCAAAACATAGGACGGTTACGACCAATATTTAAAGATCTTTAAAAGCGGGAATATTCAATTACTTTCCCGAGGTTCTTTTTTACTGGAAAAAATATAGGACCAGGGTAAAAGGTCTCTCCATACAAAGCAAATAATGATTATCAAATATTTAAAGAACGATAACAGCAAGAGTTTTCAAACTTGGTCCCAATCATTTTTTCAAGGAACTATTTTAGGAAACAAAATGTAGAACCGATAGGACCAGGAAGAAGGACCAGGAATAGGACCAGGCGGTTAAGATAAAGGAAAGAGGTAACTCCCATGCAATGCAAACAAATAAAAATTTTAGAACGGATAGGGCCAGCAGCATTTTGCAAAATGTCCATTTCATAAAATTGTTTTTAATACACTTTGTGATTTGTGAAATTTCTTTCGAGCTCTTGGACTGAAGAAATTTTTTTGCATATTATAAATTAAATTACTTTTTTCGCCTAGAAAGAGTCGTTTAAAGCACCAATTATTATATATATTCTTGCAGCGAATCAAAATCTGAGTCGATTAAGCTGTGTCCCTCTGTTTGTTTGTGTCGGCATGCTCACACCTGCAATAAATGACAGATATAAAAAAAAATTGTTCTAAATATTTGTTTCCCATTAAATTTAGTAAAATCGGTTCAGTAGGAAAATTATTATAGACCGATATCTGAGACAATCTCCTAAAACTGAGTTTTCATGAAATTTGACTGGCTGGTATTTCCTTTAGTGGAAAACGATAAGTATTATTTAATTTATGGTTGGGGCAATGGGGAGCGCTATATCATCTATCAATGAAACATTTAATACAAGAAATCTTATGAAATTTGGAAGATAATTACTGACTTAAGAATACAACATTGCAGGCAACAAGATTTCTGGATAGACCAAATGAAGTGATATTCCCCTAACAAACGAATTGTTTAATATCGAATATCTCTGAAATTGTTACGAGATAAAGCAAAAACAGCAAAATATTATAGATAGGACACGGGGGCAATGATAACCCCTTAAAAGAAGAATTTTTTACAGGTTTCTACAATTATTTCTAAATTGATGCTGGTGGAGGGTATTAAAAATATTATTTTTATATTTCTCTTATTCTCAAATTTTTTCCACCCATAACCCATTTCTCAGAAACCTCAACAATGTTTATCATGTTTGTTTTGGCCAAAACCCAACTAAACCGAAAACAAAAAAAAATGCTTTTTTAACCCACTACAAATGTTCGTTTGTTTGTTTGTCTGTCTGTTTGATTTTTATTATAACTCTTGTAGTTTTATTTTAATTTTCCTCCTTTTCTGCTCTTTTTAATACATTTTGGTAAAAAAAAATTGTTGTAGTTTTTTTTTCGTTTCTGTTTGACAAATATAAAATCCTTCGTATGTTCCAGAGGACAGAAAATGAATATGGAAAATCAAATAATAAAATTTTTAGTCTCCTAAATATATGTGTGTTGTGTGTGTGTTTGTTTATGTTTCTATTTTAGTGTCTCAAATTGTAGTTCAAAAAAAGGAAAAAAAAAACGCAGCACCAACAACAACAGTTTCCAATTTGGTGGCACCTTAAAGATGACATTAAAAATGAGTTTCTGAAAACAAAAAAAAAAATAAGAGTGAAAGTTTTTCTTTTAAGGAAAACATTTTTTTCTTTTCATTTTCGCTTTTAAAACAAATGAAAAAAATCAACAGACAAAGAAGACGAAGAAGAAATGTTGGTCAAATTTGGTCATAAAATAATGTGTGACCAATTGTTTGTGTGTTTGTCAACACTTTTGCTTTTATTTGTTTCTCCCCCAAATTTTTTGATCAAATGACCCATGTTGCCACATAAAAATGGATGTGTTATAGTGTTGTATGGTTGTTTTAGTATCCTTTATAGTGCAACAAATTGTTTATTTGGGTTATTTTTTATATCATGGATTTGATTAGGATTTTATAGACGATATTGGCATTATTTTCGATTTAATGTTAAATATGAAATATTATAATGTAATAAATAATTGTTGCCATTAGTTTTAACACTATTTTAGGATCATACAGAAGTCACATAATGGTCACAAAACACTTTTTTTGTAATAAATCTGAAACTTTGGAACTACTGAACGTGTTTGAATGAAATTTCACATGAACATTCTTAAGATGTTTTGCAATTGATTTTTGAAAAGTACAAGTTCGGATTAGGCCCGGAAATGATGGGTGGACTCCTTAAATTGGTCACCTCTGGTAACAATATTTTTTATATTAAAAAATGTTTTATTATTTTATTGAAAACTAAATTACCTTGAGCTTGGTGGTGGATCCAAAAAACTCTTTGAAATATTGTCTGGATTTTGCACAAAAATTCCTGGCTTCATGCAGTCAACAATATTTTTATTTAAGTTTGAAAAAACTCTGAAATATAAGTATTTCAATGGAATTCGACTAAAATAACTCTGAACTTGACGTATATATAAAATTAAAGTGTTTTAATAAAACCAGGAATATATTTATTATTATTCAGAGTCGAATTTCTAAAATATCGAATCACATTTGACTGGAGGATATTTAAGCTTTGGCAGTGCCGGATATATGACCCATATGAATTATTAATAATTTAAGTATTTTTCATTTGGAAACTGTTAAAACATAAGTTTTATAAAACATATGATATTATAATTTATTCCCGGGAATTCCCGGATAAAACAGTTTTTTCTTAAATTCCCGAGAACGAAAAAATCCCGGGAAAAGATACGCCCTACTCGAAGATTTAAAATGTTTAAAGAAAAATTTAATTAAATATCATTTAATTACAACAATTGTAAAGCCAAATAACGACATTTAATTGAAATTTCAATTTGATATATATATAAGTTTGTCGGTAAATCGGGAAAATAAAAAATCCCACTTTTCCATATGGAAATGCCCAAAATCCCAATCCCCTTAAATCATGTTGAGAAATTTGACTTTTTTCACTGAAATAATCACCCAAACATTACAAGGACCATCGAGTAGAAAATATTTTGTAGGTTATTTACCTTACATATGTGCTTATATATAAAGGATTATTTAGAGATGATTCCAGTTTTGCGATTTGATAATTTAACAAAAATAAGTTAAAAAAAAGTTTTAAAATTGACCAAATTTAGATAGGATTTGTGGGTAAATATCGGCCCCAAATTTATCCCATTTTTCATTATCATTCCCGTTAATATTTCTTTATAAAAGAATAAAAAAAATCATAACAAATTTGTTTTTATTAATGAATAAACGTTGCCACCTTTTACGAAAAAATCATAAAAATATTAGAATTTTTAAAGTGTAAAATTTTTAGTCAAATTAACTTTTTTTAACGGATTCATATACTTTTATGATAATTTCAGTTTTCTTTTTTATTTTATAGGGAAACTGACTCATATTTTATTAAAATTTTATGTCCTTTATTAACTCCATTAATTTAAAATTGCTAATAAAAAACAATGACATATATAGTTTTAACATTTATTTGACTTAAATATCTCTGAAACTACATAGAAATAATCTACATATGTAAATATATTTTTATAAAAATTTATAAAAACTTTCGATATAAAAAAATTTCTTATGTATCATTTCATAAGTGAATTTTAAAAAAGTGAACATAACTTAGATGGTCACCTAGATGGTACCGACTAAGCCCCTGTCAATGTAGGCGTTTGTACTCCTTTAATTTATCTCGAGTTCACTTAAGCTCTAACTGTGTGAAATGTCATTAAAATCTCTCTAATTTTTCAAAAGTTATTGAAATATTTCTAAGAAATCGTTTTGGAAACACTTTACCAAATTTTAAAATAAAAGTGACTAAATTCAGAAGATCAGTGACTATACCCCTGACCAAATAGGAAGTTATACTCCTCCAGGTCAATTCTGAAACATCTGAGCTCTAACCGTATAAAATTTCATTAAAATGTCTCTAATTTTTCAAAAGTTATTGAAATATTTCTAAAAAATCGTTTTGAAATATTTTACGAATTTTTAAATTAACAATACACCCAAAGTGAACAATTTTGGAGGGTTACCGATCATGCTCTACTCGTAGTCAATGCGGAAAACCACAGCTGTAATCGTGTGAAATTTCATTAAAATATCTGTTAATTATTTAAATTACAGAAAGATATCTAACAATTTTTTTGGAAACACTATACAAAAATTCGTATTGTCATCACACCCGAGGTTGCCAAATTTAAATGGTCATCGACTGCTCATCTGACCAGATAAGGACTTGTACTCCACCAAAGCTACTCAAATACATCTCAACTTTAACATTGTAAAATTTCATTAATGTAGTTCTCACTTTTCCAAAGTTCCTGAAATATTTGTAAGAAATAATTTTGGAATGATTTAGAGATGAAATTTAATACAGATGATAATTGGTCCAATATTCCTAGTAGCTCTCATACAAATGTGCTTTCGGAGTGTGGTTCTAAGCTCATAGATACATCCAAAGAAACATTGTCCAAAATTTTGCTAAGATAATTTATCTAATATGATCGTTGCAACACTTCTATCTTCGTGACCAACATTTATTTAGTTATCACCAACATGCCAATTATTGAATTACATTTATTTTGATAATAATTATGTTGCTACAACAACTTTATTTTCAACAAATTAACAATAATATTTTGGTCGCAACATGTTGAGAACTATGTTCAACTGACCAACATATTATTGTTGTTGATAAGGACTCAGTTTCAACAAAATATTTATCATGAATCAAAGTATTATTTTCAATTTATTTTTGATAACCAAAAAATTGGCAGCAGTTCAAATTTTATTTTTTCTTTCAGTTAAGATGGACAACCTTATTTTGTTGTACAATATTTTGTTGTCACTCAACCATATTTTGGTTAGCATTCACAATAAAATTTTTAGTAGCCATATTTTGTTAGTTTTTTTTTTTTGAAAATTTTATGGTGGATGTTGCCCCTCTTTTAAAGACGATTAATTATCATGATTATTTAAGTAAGCAGTCCTTAGAACGTTAAAAACTTTAGGCCTTCAGACTTTTATTACAACCCTAAAATCCATATTTCCAAGTAGGAGTGACATATCCTGAAAAAGCTTTCCAAAAATTGTTAAATGCTCTCTGGTGTTAATTATCTAGACGTTGAGTGCGTTTCAAATTGTTCATATTTTGTTTTTCTTTTTTTATTTTATTTAAACAAATTTGCATAATTTTCCCATACAAAAAACCAACCGAACTAACAAAACCATAGAAACAACATTTTGATGTTCAATGGACCAAAAAAGGAAGTTACCTGATGGTGGAGTTAAAATAAAATGCCACAAGGAATCACACAATAAGTATTTAAGTTATTTTTCACATTTTTTGGGGGAATAATTTTTTTTTTAACTACAAAAACAACAAAAATCAATAGAGATTGACTTGACTTCTTTTTCTCCCTCCAAAGGAGTATAAGTGTGTGTGTATGTGAGTGTTTGGGTCTATGTTACTTTAAAAGCTTTTGGCCATTTTCAGTTATTTAAATCGTTTCAACATTGTTGCACAATTTATTGTTGTTCACTCTGGTATCTTGTATTTTTTTGTTTTTAATTTAATTTCGATTTTGGACATTAAGATCCAAACTAACTAACGAATGAACGAATGAGCGAACTAACTGGCGAACAAACGAGTAAAACACTTATAAGAGTTTTGTTTTAATTAACCTTTTTTTATGGAGTTTAATGGTGAATTGTAGTGAATTTTTTGGCTTAACATGAATCCACACATGTTTTATTTTTCACGTATTTTTTGTGCGCTAAAAAAAACGCTAAAAGGGCTAAAAATATTTTTTTTTTTAACGTTTTTTATATGTTTTAAGTTTTTTTTTCTTAAATTAATTTTAAGTTTTCAAAATACAAGGAAAACATACAAAATGTTGTTTAGGTTATTTTTGGGAATCATGTGAATTATTCTGTTTTTCTTTTTCACCTAAACAACAGTTTTGTGTAAATATTTTACCTTTTTTTGGGGGAAAATATTTTTTTTAATATTTAAACAAAAATTCTTCTGACAACCTAAAATACCCCGTATTCAGTTCCATTTTTATAAATAATTCGAAACCGAAGTTTCGAGATATGAAGGTGGTATTGAAGCCTCAAATTTTCTATGAACAAATAACAATTTCAACAAAATAGATGCTGGAGCTCTCAATTGTCATTACCAATATTGGGGTTATGAATCGTAACCTGGGAATAATATATCCATGATCTATAATCTTTGATCTGCTTTTAATAGAACGATAGCAGAGGAGTGTAGAATAATAAATTTGGAATTTGAGCCACATCTCAATATTGAGATTTCTTGGAAAGAGTCCCTAATTATAAGAAGTCTGAAATAGTCATTGCCATATATTTAGAAAAATAGGGTCTTATTCTAGACGGTGTAGACTTGGTCAAATAGGGTTTTTGTAATATAGAAGCGTTTAGGAAAAGTATAAATAATTAAGAAGAAAATAAGTCTGATTTTTTTTTTAAATCGGAATTTTCCAAAATTTTCAAATTAAAAAATCTCTATATTTATGGATAAGAAACTTTGAAGAAGATACCCTCCACCACTATATTGTGGCAAGTATATTTAAAATCCCACTCGTAAGAGTATACAAAATAACGTTTTCTATAATTTTTTTTTATATTTAAATTAAATTTTATTATAATAAAATTTCCTGCAATATTTTTAGAAAAAAAGCGATATAAATATATCGTTTGTAAGAGAGACATCACTTTCTAAAGCCCTATTATTTGGTTGTACAGGCTTTATCCATGTCCCAATTTTCATGAAAACTTCCCTAACAGTGTCTTATACAAAATCTTTTGTTATTTAGACTTTATCTATATTAATTAATTGTTTTGTTTGTATGGTTGATGACCCACCCTCGTGCTCTATCCAAAAGTTTTTTAGAGTGTAACGTTTTCCACAAAAGGCAATATCATTGAGCTAAATTAAATGCATATTAAATAAGCTAATTAATCCTAATCTTTTGTAAAATTTTTCCAAAAAAATGATTCTGCCCCACTGTACACACAGAAAAAATCAATATAAAGTGAAATAAAATACAAATAATTTAACTTTTTTCTCTTAGGATTTTGCTTTACAGATAAGAAATGTTAATTTAACATTGTTTCATAGTAAATACAGTTTCCTTCGAATTTTTACTACCTGAAATTTTACAATTTAAAAATAATTTTAAAAATTTACCGTATAATTTTATATATAAATATTTAAATTTTATATGTATTTCACCACAAGCGTAGAAAAAAATAATATTCAATCTTAAATCAACTATGTTCAACGTTAATTTTCCTTCATGATTTTTCTGAGTGTAGCAATATTTAGAAGTTTCATAATTAGTCGGTAGTTGATATCGAAATGATATTTTGAAGCACTCAATCATGAGCTCTTATTGGACTTTGTTAATGTCTTATTGGACTTTTTTAATGGAACGATTTTTTATTCTGATTGTAAAAAATACTTTCAGCTCATCAATATTATATATCATGAGGGGATACTTCCCCTCTAAATATTATTTTATTTCTGTTCTAAGACCCCTTCAAAATTTTAATTCCTCTCAAAATTCGAATATTCAAAAGTGAAAGTGATCTGATTTCTAAAATTAATGAAAATATACCACTTTTACATTTTGTTTTTTAATAATTAATCTTTCTTCGGAATTTAGTTAGAAGATCGGAAGAATGAAACTGAAAATTTAGATTATTTAAAAAATCCATTATACTCCTTCGTTGTCTTTTAAACTCTTATTTCTCATAGTTTAATCTCTAAATCTCATTTGAATTTCTCGTTTGATAATTAAAAAATGTTAGTTCACTTGGATTCTTAAAGATCGATTCATTGTGTTCTATTTTGAAATCTAGAATCAAAGATGCTGTGGCATAATCAGAAACAAAATAATGATGAACTTTTAGTTTTTGAAGCAAAATAACAATTAAATCTATTAGAATTTCCAGTATAATTATTAGTACTTTCTTATCTTTTAATCCAAAAGATTTTGACTCTGGTTGATTTCTTCTCACAACTTGACTAAGAAACCTTTTTATAGCATTAATTCCCTCCTTTTTCTCTCTTAAAAATATTTTAGTTTCGCTTAGTTTTATCGTTTAAAAGTTGTTTGGCAGCGTTTAATAAAGCAGACCACTTTAGTTCCAAAGATAACATTGTGGTTGAAAGAGGAATTTATATTAAATCATGTCTTAGGGATGGTATTATCAATATTCTACAAGCCGTATGTTCCTTTCATGGAATTTAGGACTTTTGGATCATCTTTTTGAATAATTCTTACTTAATCTTGAGAGTTTTATTTTTGTTGATTTCTCTCTCATATTTTTCATCTAGTAACTCTTTAAAATGCGCTCTCTTCTAATAATTTATTAATTATTTTTGAATATCGTCAGGAATCTTGTGACAATCCGAAATAAACGATTGATGTGGTCTGATCTTGTTTATTATCTTAACTATAATTCCAACATCGGTATTCATAACTTGGAACTTAAGACTTTGAATTATCCTTTTCAATAATAAATCTTTTATTCTCTTCTGAATTTAAGAATTTAACGATCTGTGGTTTATCTCTCATATAATGAGACAGAGGGAGAGAGAGAGAGATAGAAGTGCGATTGCAATTTATTTTAAAGTTTTGTTGGAAACAGTTTATAGAAATAAGTTAAAATGACTGTCGTGTTTTTTATATACTAAAGGTCCTTGAGATAATATCCTAGTAGAGCCTTGAAATTTTGCTCTCAAAATCAATCCCTATGAGTTTAGTAGTTTTACCCTTAAAGATCTATAAAGCTATCAGTTCAAATGTGTTAAAGATGGGCGAAATCATATGTATAAATTTTAAGCTAAAGGCGGACTCAGTACAAGCTTTTAAAGGACGTTCTAAATTAGTGTTATAACTCTCTTTTTCATAAATTCGAGTCCAGACTGTATTCATTTCTACGATTTACAGTTTTCGATTCTGCTGTGGCTGTGGGTTGTGTTTTAGTCAATTCCGTTTATCACTTTTTTGGATTGCAAATCCGAAGTCTGTGGCATTATTAAGTTTATTCTGTATCCAATAATGAAAAAAACCTCACGGATATAATCACATTGATCAGAGACTTTGATTTAATACTTTCAACGATCAGTATTGATCTGTTTTATTGGAAAATTAAAGAAAATTGCGAAATTCACATTATTTAATTTTGCGATCACTCACTGATCAATAAAGGCAGGCGGAGAAAACTGTTATAAAAATATCGAAAAACATCTGCTTTAAAATAAAACCTATAAAAATGTGTCCCCTTAATTATTTGCAAAAAAAAAAAAAAACAACAACAACAATAATAAAATATAAACTCCAGAAAATTTAGCATAACTAGTTGTCAAAGAAAACCATCAAATAAAGCGGACTATCATTTAGAAAGAAAGCACAATAATAAAAAATGCACATAAATTAAACTTTCAATGATTAATGGCTCTGGAACCACCTCTGCGCCAAATAAAGAAAATCTGAACATTTTAAAAACCAAAAAAAAAAAACAAAAAAATTGAAAAATTAGAAATTCAAAACCAATCACGCCAAAGGAAAATACAAATACACAAACATCCTTTTCTTCTTCTTTTTCTTTTCTTCTCTTGTTTATAAATGTTTTTGTAATAAAACACTAAAAATAAGTGTTAAAAACATATATTAGACGACAACGACAATAACGGAGACCAAAAAGTATTGAAAACTTCGGGGAAAAAAATGGTAAAGAAAAAATGTCCGTCCATACAATTATCACTGTCATATGCTTGTAAAAGCCATAAATTTTGACAATTGTCAAATCTTTTTCTTTCATTCATTTCATTTCGTTGTTATTGTTGTTATTGCTTCTCTCTAATAAGCGGCAGCCAGAGAAAGACACCTAAAGAAGTGGAGTGGGACAAGATGGACAGAGGGACGTATAGATGGACGGACGGATGGACAGACTACAAATACTATAATAAAAATCGAAACATGAACATGAAATACAAAAAAAAAACTGAGGAGATTGGAAAAAAGGCGGCTTATGATCAATAAAAAATATTTTCACCTTAAGACTATTTTTTTTTCACTGGGTTTTTTGGGAGAGTTTATTTGTTAAGTTATCTTTGGGGCACCAATATTAACATTTAAGTACACTTTACTAACACAAGACGAGAATTGGGAGTATATTTAGTTTGGCATTTGGAAAAAAATATCAAAAAATGTTCGCTTTAGGGAAAATGTACGGTTTTCTATTAAGAGATCATTTTTTGACAAATTTTCAAATCCGGAAAAATTTTGGAATTAAACAGTCGATTTTGAAAAAATTTTCGTTAAAAATTCGAACTTTAAAAATGATGAGACACAAATTCGATATAGAGAAAAATTTCGATTAAAACTCTATTTGAAGAAAATTGGAGAAAATAAATAAAAAATTCACAATCATAAAAAAATCTGGAAAATTTTCGATAAATTTACGTTTTAAAGAAAATTTTCAATAAATTTACGTTTTAAAGAAAATTTTTGATAAATTCACGATTTATAGAAAATTTTCGATAAATTTACGATTTATAGAAAAATTTCGATAAATTCACAATTTCTAGAAAATTTTCGATAAATTCACAATTTCTAGAAAATTTTCGATAAATTCACAATTTCTAGAAAATTTTCGATAAATTCACAATTTCTAGAAAATTTTCGATAAATTTACGATTTCTAGAAAATTTTCGATAAATTTACGATTTCTAGAAAATTTTCGATAAATTTACGATTTATAGAAAATTTTCGATAAATTCACGATTTATAGAAAATTTTCGATAAATTCACGATTTATAGAAAATTTTCGATAAATTCACGATTTATAGAAAATTTTCGATAAATTCACGATTTATAGAAAATTTTCGATAAATTCACGATTTCTAGAAAATTTTCGATAAATTTACGATTTCTAGAAAATTTTCGATAAATTTACGATTTCTAGAAAATTTTCGATAAATTTACGATTTCTAGAAAATTTTCGATAAATTTACGATTTCTAGAAAATTTTCGATAAATTTACGATTTCTAGAAAATTTTCGATAAATTTACGATTTCTAGAAAATTTTCGATAAATTTACGATTTCTAGAAAATTTTCGATAAATTTACGATTTCTAGAAAATTTTCGATAAATTTACGATTTCTAGAAAATTTTCGATAAATTTACGATTTCTAGAAAATTTTCGATAAATTTACGATTTCTAGAAAATTTTCGATAAATCTACGATTTCTAGAAAATTTTCGATAAATTTACGATTTCTAGAAAATTTTCGATAAATTTACGATTTCTAGAAAATTTTCGATAAATTTACGATTTCTAGAAAATTTTCGATAAATTTACGATTTCTAGAAAATTTTCGATAAATTTACGATTTCTAGAAAATTTTCGATAAATTTACGATTTCTAGAAAATTTTCGATAAATTTACGATTTCTAGAAAATTTTCAATAAATTTACGATTTCTAGAAAATTTTCGATAAATTTACGATTTCTAGAAATTTTCGATAAATTTACGATTTCTAGAAAATTTTCGATAAATTCACGATTTATAGAAAATTTTCGATAAATTCACGATTTATAGAAAATTTTCGATAAATTCACGATTTATAGAAAATTTTCGATAAATTCACGATTTATAGAAAATTTTCGATAAATTCACGATTTATAGAAAATTTTCGATAAATTCACGATTTATAGAAAATTTTCGATAAATTCACGATTTATAGAAAATTTTCGATAAATTCACGATTTATAGAAAATTTTCGATAAATTCACGATTTATAGAAAATTTTCGATAAATTCACGATTTATAGAAAATTTTCGATAAATTCACGATTTATAGAAAATTTTCGATAAATTCACGATTTATAGAAAATTTTCGATAAATTCACGATTTATAGAAAATTTTCGATAAATTCACGATTTATAGAATATTTTCGATAAATTAACGATTTATAGAAAATTTTCGATAAATTCACGATTTATAGAAAATTTTCGATAAATTCACGATTTATAGAAAATTTTCGATAAATTCACGATTTATAGAATATTTTCGATAAATTAACGATTTATAGAAAATTTTCGATAAATTTACGACTTCTAGAAAATTTTCGATAAATTTACGATTTCTAGAAATTTTCGATAAATTTACGATTTCTAGAAAATTTTCGATAAATTCACGATTTATAGAAAATTTTCGATAAATTCACGATTTATAGAAAATTTTCGATAAATTCACGATTTATAGAAAATTTTCGATAAATTCACGATTTATAGAAAATTTTCGATAAATTCACGATTTATAGAAAATTTTCGATAAATTCACGATTTATAGAAAATTTTCGATAAATTCACGATTTATAGAAAATTTTCGATAAATTCACGATTTATAGAAAATTTTCGATAAATTCACGATTTATAGAAAATTTTCGATAAATTCACTATTTATAGAAAATTTTCGATAAATTCACTATTTATAGAAAATTTTCGATATTTTCACGATTTATAGAAAATTTTCGATAAATTCACGATTTATAGAAAATTTTCGATAAATTCACAATTTATAGAAAATTTTCGATAAATTCACAATTTATAGAAAATTTTCGATAAATTCACAATTTATAGAAAATTTTCGATAAATTCACAATTTATAGAAAATTTTCGATAAATTCACAATTTATAGAAAATTTTCGATAAATTCACAATTTATAGAAAATTTTCGATAAATTCACAATTTATAGAAAATTTTCGATAAATTCACAATTTATAGAAAATTTTCGATAAATTCACAATTTATAGAAAATTTTCGATAAATTCACAATTTATAGAAAATTTTCGATAAATTCACAATTTATAGAAAATTTTCGATAAATTCACAATTTATAGAAAATTTTCGATAAATTCACAATTTATAGAAAATTTTCGATAAATTCACAATTTATAGAAAATTTTCGATAAATTCACAATTTATAGAAAATTTTCGATAAATTCACAATTTATAGAAAATTTTCGATAAATTCACAATTTATAGAAAATTTTCGATAAATTCACAATTTATAGAAAATTTTCGATAAATTCACAATTTATAGAAAATTTTCGATAAATTCACAATTTATAGAAAATTTTCGATAAATTCACAATTTATAGAAAATTTTCGATAAATTCACAATTTATAGAAAATTTTCGATAAATTCACAATTTATAGAAAATTTTCGATAAATTCACAATTTATAGAAAATTTTCGATAAATTCACAATTTATAGAAAATTTTCGATAAATTCACAATTTATAGAAAATTTTCGATAAATTCACAATTTATAAATTCGAAAAATTTAATTTCGATAAATTCACAATTTATAGAAAATTTTCGATAAATTCACAATTTATAGAAAATTTTCGATAAATTCACAATTTATAGAAAATTTTCGATAAATTCACGATTTATAGAATATTTTCGATAAATTAACGATTTATAGAAAATTTTCGATAAATTCACGATTAATAGAAAATTTTCGATAAATTCACAATTTATAACAAATTTTTGTGAAATTTACAAATTTATCTCAATTTATTGACAATTTGCGATAATTTCACGATTTGAAGAAAAAATTTGCTATTCAAAAGAAATTTACTGCTGTAGGGAATTTAAAATTCGGTTAGTTTTCTCATTTATTTTTATTAGAGTTTATTATTTGAGTGCTATGCCTGACTGGCTTATACGCTGACAATATGTATGTAAATGTGTCATCATTCATTTGCTATGGTTTTCTTTTTTTGTATTTTTTTCTTGTAATAAAGCACGAGATTGAAGTTACTATGATGTTGTTGCAAGTAACTAAGTAAGTAATAAGTATTATTTTTTGGTGCAATATTTGCTTGTTTGTCTTGCTGACACCATTTACTTCAAACACTAAATCTAAATACATACAGTGCAGTACTTACATCCTCATCTCCAAAAAAAAATTAACATTTGTTTTATTTGTTGTTGCTCTTCTACGTTTGTCACTTTTAACATGATTTTGAATATTTAAATATTTTTCCTGCTTCTTTCATTTCAATTGCTTTCTAAAGGCAAATTGTCTGTCCTTTCAGACCGTTTGTCTCCCAGTCGGATTTTACATCTGTTTGTTTCCGATTTTTGTCATGCTTCAATATTTAAATGTTGCACGTTTGTTTGTTACTGCTGCTACATACAAAGATTGTTGGTAAAAATTTTACAGAAACAACAAAACATGTTTCTGCTTTTAACTCTTATTTTCCCCTTACTTTTTCACTCTCCGTCACCGTGATTCTAGGTCTAGATTTTATTTATTGGTGTTGCTGCCACATCTTGGTTCATATGTTGCTACCAATAAATACAATTGGTAGTAGGTTGCATTTAACTGTTTGGTTGCATTTAACGTTTAACACAGGTTGCAACCTCAAATTCATTGATTTATTGCAAAATCTATAAAAATTTGTTTATGCCACCAAAATCTGCACACAAACAGCAACAACAAAAGATTTTTTTTACTTTTCGCCAATAAAACAGAGAAAAAACTGTATTTAACCTAAAAACTCATTATCACAAAAGAGATAAGATTTTCAAATATTTTGTTGTTTTTTCTTTATTTCTAAACTGATTTATGGGTGTTTTGTATAATTTTTGTCTTAAATAAAGAAAAATTGAAATTTAATATTTATTTATTAACTCTTAATTAAAAAAACTCTGTAGAAAGCTTATTTATTTAAAAAATGAATTGAGAATTTAAAGCAAATTTTCTATAAATCGTGAAATTATCGAATATTTTCTATAAATTGAGATTTTAACAAAAATTTTCTATAAATTATAAATTTTACGAAAATTGTTTAGAATTTATGAATTTCAAGAAAATTTTTTATAAATTAAGATTTTAACGAAAATATCTAAATTGAGAATTTCTGTAAACTGAGATTTTTTAAATGTTATATAAATTGATAATTCAACGAACATTTTCTGTAAATTAATTTTAGAAAAATCTATTTCTGCTTTTTTGAAAATTTTCTATAAATCGTGAATATATCGAAAACTTTCTATAAATCGTGAATTTATCGAACATTTTTTTAAATCGAGAATTTATCGAAAATTTTCTATAAATCGTGAATTTATCGAAAATTTTCTATAAATCGTGAATTTATCGAAAATTTTCTATAAATCGTGAATTTATCGAAAATTTTCTATAAATCGTGAATTTATCGAAAATTTTCTATAAATCGTGAATTTATCGAAAATTTTCTATAAATCGTGAATTTATCGAAAATTTTCTATAAATCGTGAATTTATCGAAAATTTTCTATAAATCGTGAATTTATCGAAAATTTTCTATAAATCGTGAATTTATCGAAAATTTTCTATAAATCGTGAATTTATCGAAAATTTTCTATAAATCGTGAATTTATCGAAAATTTTCTATAAATCGTGAATTTATCGAAAATTTTCTATAAATCGTGAATTTATCGAAAATTTTCTATAAATCGTGAATTTATCGAAAATTTTCTATAAATCGTGAATTTATCGAAAATTTTCTATAAATCGTGAATTTATCGAAAATTTTCTATAAATCGTGAATTTATCGAACATTTTCTATAAATCGTGAATTTATCGAAAGTTTTCTATAAATCGTGAATTTATCGAAAGTTTTCTATAAATCGTGAATATATCGAAAACTTTCTATAAATCGTGAATTTATCGAAAATTTTTTTAAATCGAGAATTTATCGAAAATTTTCTATAAATCGTGAATTTATCGAAAATTTTCTATAAATCGTGAATTTATCGAAAATTTTCTATAAATCGTGAATTTATCGAAAATTTTCTATAAATCGTGAATTTATCGAAAATTTTCTATAAATCGTGAATTTATCGAAAATTTTCTATAAATCGTGAATTTATCGAAAATTTTCTATAAATCGTGAATTTATCGAAAATTTTCTATAAATCGTGAATTTATCGAATATTTTCTATAAATCGTGAATTTATCGAAAGTTTTCTATAAATCGTGAGTTTATCGAAAATTTTCTATAAATCGTGAATTTATCGAAAGTTTTCTATAAATCATGAATTAATCGAAAATTTTCTATAAATCGTGAATTTATCGAAAGTTTTCTATAAATCGTGAATTTATCGAAAGTTTTCTATAATAAAAATTTCTATCGTGAATTTATCGAAATTTTTTTCTAAATCGCTTCCCTATTGTCTGGTTTAACTGGAGAAATAATTTTTGAAGAAATGGAAGGATGATGTCAAGATCTTTTTGCTAAATTTAAAATTTTATTTGATCATGTTCTTTTTTCACGATCAGTTTTTGTCATCTTTAATTTGTTGCTACAGAAAAAACGAAGCTGTTAACTATAAACAATTCCAGTCAATACCATTATTTATGGACCCATTAAAATTCCACCATAATTCTCTTGTAGATCAGTTAAAAAAACAATTTCACTTTAGAAACTCTAGAAGATCAACTGCAGAGCACCAATAAAAAAGGATCAGCAAAGAAAAAAACAAGCAACAATCGTGTTTGATTTGGACAAATCGAACCCAAAAAGTTAATAAAAACTGAAATAAAACAGTAATTTTCCTTAAACAATTTGTTAATTCCAATTTGTAGCAAAAGTAATCAAATGAGATCACAAATTCTCCTCTTACAAAACAACAAACACTTAACACAAGGAGCAAAATTTGGAGAGCAAAACAAAAAAAAAAACTCACAAATTAAAATTAAAATTCAACTAAAAAAATTGAATGACCAAAATATCTGTCCCTCCATCCGTTTGTCCGTCTATTAGTGGTTGCTACTGTTGGGGGATAGAAAATTCGCAAAAATGGTTAGTTGAACTCGAGATTATCGTCTTTAAATTATTTGTGTGTGTTTGTGTGTTTGTCTCTCTGTCTGTCTGTCTGTTAATTGTTTGTTGTTTGTTATTTTTTATTTGACATGTTAAACATATCTGCCGAAATATATCACAATTGACATTTATCCAGCCACTGAGTGAGCGAGTGCGCGCATAAACAAACAAACTTTAAGATACAAATATTTTTTCTCCATTTCGTATTCACACACACACACTCGCTCTACTGTAAATGTTACAATTAATAGCCAAAAATAACAAAAAATACAACAAACATTCGACATACCAACACAACAAGATCTCTCCGTTTTTTTTTTCGGTTTCATTTTTAGTTGCATCGAATTAATGATCAATGTTCGTCTGTGAGGCCAAAAGGCGTTTTTGTTG
Source organism: Cochliomyia hominivorax (assembly GCA_004302925.2). Taxonomy (NCBI): domain Eukaryota; kingdom Metazoa; phylum Arthropoda; class Insecta; order Diptera; family Calliphoridae; genus Cochliomyia; species Cochliomyia hominivorax. The sequence goes on along the minus strand of PYHX02000495.1, from coordinate 37,424,580 downwards.
AAAACTTAAATTTAAATTTAATTTCATGCAACAAAATATTCGCATGAATTTGAGTTGCCAGACTTGATTATTTTTTGTCTAAAACAAAAGCAAATTTTTTAAGAAAATTTCTATTTTTTTAAAAAACTTTCAATAAATTCTCGATTTATAAAAAATGTTCGATAAATTTTCGATTGAAAGAAAATTTTCAATAAATTCTTGATTTATAAAAAATGTTCGATAATTTTCTCGATTTATAGAAAATGTTCGATAAATTCTTGATTTATAGAAAATTTTCAATAAATTCTCGATTTATAGAAAATGTTCGATAAATTTTCGATTTAAAGAAAATTTTCAATAAATTCTCGATTTAAAGAAAATTTTCAATAAATTCTCAATTTATAGAAAATTTTCAATAAATTCTCGATTTATAGAAAATTTTCGATAAATTCTCGATTTATAGAAAATGTTCGATAAATTCTCGATTTATAGAAAATGTTCGATAAATTCTCGATTTATAGAAAATGTTCGATAAATTCTCGATTTATAGAAAATGTTCGATGAATTCTCGATTTATAGAAAATGTTCGATAAATTCTCGATTTATAGAAAATTTTCAACAAATTCTCGATTTATAGAAAATTTTCAATAAATTTTCGATTTATAGAAAATTTTTTATAAATTCTCGATTTATACAAAATTTTCGATAAATTCTCGATTTATAGAAAATGTTCGATAAATTCTTGATTTATAGAAAATGTTCGATAAATTCTCGATTTATAGAAAATGTTCGATAAATTCTCGATTTATAGAAAATGTTCGATAAATTCTCGATTTATAGAAAATTTTCAATAAATTCTCGATTTATAGAAAATTTTCAATAAATTTTCGATTTATAGAAAATTTTTAATAAATTCTCGATTTATACAAAATTTTCGATAAATTCTCGATTTATAGAAAATGTTCGATAAATTCTCGATTTATAGAAAATGTTCGATAAATTCTCGATTTATAGAAAATGTTCGATAAATTCTCGATTTATAGAAAATTTTCAATAAATTCTCGATTTATAGAAAATTTTCGATAAATTCTCGATTTATAGAAAATGTTCGATAAATTTTCGATTAAAAGAAAATTTTCAATAAATTCTCGATTTATAGAAAATGTTCGATAAATTCTCGATTTATAGAAAATGTTCGATAAATTCTCGATTTATAGAAAATGTTCGATAAATTCTCGATTTATAGAAAATGTTCGATAAATTCTCGATTTATAGAAAATGTTCGATAAATTCTCGATTTATAGAAAATTTTCGATAAATTCTCGATTTATAGAAAATGTTCAATAAATTCTCGATTTATAAAAATATTCGATAAATTCTCGATTTATAGAAAATGTTCGATAAATTCTCGATTTATAGAAAATGAAATTCTTTTTAGAAAATGAAATTCTTTATAGAAAATTGCATGATTTTTTTTAAATCTGCTTTTACAGTCAATTTTTATTGCAAATCTTTAATTTATAGAAAACAGTTAAATTCTAAAAATGTTTGTTAAATAAAATTTTCATTTAATTCTAGATTTTTAGAATATTTTTGACACATTCTTACGTTATTTATGATGTGGTTCAGTGGCACAGATCGATATTTGATGAAATTTTTAACTCTTCCATTAAATATTTTTAAGTGCTTTCTATCACTTTGCTCGAATATGGAGTCCCACTCCATTTAAAATCTACCTCAATTTTTGACACTTTTTCTATTTTAACAAGAGAGCGTAATATCTCTCCACTGGACTCATATCCAGGCTATTTGAAGGATTTTTCTCTCTTTTTACAAATACCATAAAAAATCCCTAGTTCTAAGCCAAAACGTGTTGTTATCAATATCATCAAACTTTGCAAAAACACAATCCCACGCTAATAAAACGTTATTATTTCTGGCATCATTGTATGCAAATAGTTTAAACTGTTTTACTGTAAATTATATTTGGTCTTCTAGTTTGTTTTGCTGCCTTCCTTCCTGCCAAAACCGATTGACTCGATCCAACCAACTAGTCAACTACTTAAGCAGCCAAAACACCAAACCCAAGAAAGACAGCTGGAGAGTTAATGTTGGAAACGCAAATAATAAACTGTTAAAACAGCCTAAATACTGTCGAATTTAATGTCAATGCAATTTTCAAATTAACCACAAAGACAAAAAGAGAAAAATAATTTAGATCGATCAGAGACGACTATGAATTGCACTATAACGGTCTAAGGAAAATATAGATTTATCAAGTGTGTTCAATTCACAGATCGTTTTAGTTTTAGAGCGAAATGTGATCTTTATAAGAGTATAAACTATAAATGTTATTATACTGCTAGTGTAGGGTATCTTATCAACAAAAAACAAAAACAAAGAGTTAATATTTCAACAAATACTATTTCAGTATTCAGTTAGACCAATAACTTTGTGTGTATTTGTTAGTTAATATGCCCACTCACACACTCATCCATTTTTGCAAAAAATATATTTTTAACAGTTTTCGTCGGTTTCCCCTCTTTTATTTCTTCCCAAATATCTCTCATTATAATGATCGTGCCAGGCCTCCTGCTGTTGTTGCATACACGTATTTAAAATTGCTGCCTCATTGTTGCAGCTATTTTTTCTTACTTTACCGACCGTCTGCCTCTCTGTCTGATTACTGGGTCTATTTGACTTAAATGTTGCTGTTTATTGCTGATTTTGTTGTTTTTATTGTTGTTGAAGTATTTAAAAAGATGCTTATTTCCAGATACTCTTGTATTCATTCTTCCATTCTCTCCATTATAAATCGTTCGTTGTTTATTTGATTTTAAGCTAAACTGACAATTTTCACACATTTACACAATTTTACAAGCAGCAGCAACAGCAACAGCAGCTCATTTCAAAATCATAAAGTCGGTTTTTCTTAAGATTTTCTTTTGTAAATAAAAAAAAAAATATTTAAAAAACGCTGTTTTCTTTGTATTTAACAACAAAACAATATTATTTACATGATGATAATTGCAACATTATTATTATTACTGAATTGAATTTCAAATTTCTTGCCATTTGACTTTTCCAATAGAGGTTATTTTTGGGGGTTAGTGGTTAGATATGGATGACTTGGCTACTGTTTGCCTCTTTTTGAGATCAAATAATTGGAATTTTATTATAATTAACGGAAAATTGCTTTTAATTCATAATTAAGAAAAAATTTTTGATAAATTCTCGATTCATAAAAAAATTTATAGAAAATTTTCGATAAATTCTCGATTTATAGAAAATTTTCGATAAATTCTCGATTTATAGAAAATTTTCGATAAATTCACAATTTAGAGAAAATTTTCGATAAATTCACAATTTAGAGAAAATTTTCGATAAATTCACAATTTAGAGAAAATTTTCGATAAATTCACAATTTAGAGAAAATTTTCGATAAATTCACAATTTAGAGAAAATTTTCGATAAATTCACAATTTAGAGAAAATTTTCGATAAATTCACAATTTAGAGAAAATTTTCGATAAATTCACAATTTAGAGAAAATTTTCGATAAATTCACGATTTAGAGAAAATTTTCGATAAATTCACGATTTAGAGAAAATTTTCGATAAATTCACGATTTAGAGAAAATTTTCGATAAATTCACGATTTAGAGAAAATTTTCGATAAATTCACGATTTAGAGAAAATTTTCGATAAATTCACGATTTAGAGAAAATTTTACAATTTAGAGAAAATTTTTGAAAAATACTCGATAAATTCACAATTTTGGAGAAAATGTTCAATAAATTCACAATTTAAAGAAAATTTTCGATAAATTCACAATTTAGAGAAAATTTTTGAAAAATACTCGATAAATTCACAATTTCAAGAAAATTTTCGATAAATTCACGATATAGAGAAAATTTTCGATTAATTGACGATTTAGAGAAAATTTTCGATAAATTGACGATTTAGAGAAAATTTTCGATAAATTGAGGACTTAGAGAAAATTTTCGATAAATTGACGATTTAGAGAAAATTTTCGATAAATTGACGACTTAGAGAAAATTTTCGATAAATTGACGACTTAGAGAAAATTTTCGATAAATTGACGACTTAGAGAAAATTTTCGATAAATTGACGACTTGAGAAAATTTTCGATAAATTGACGATTTAGAGAAAATTTTCGATAAATTGACGATTTAGAGAAAATTTTCGATAAATTGACGATTTAGAGAAAATTTTCGATAAATTGACGATTTAGAGAAAATTTTCGATAAATTGACGATTTAGAGAAAATTTTCGATAAATTGACGACTTAGAGAAAATTTTCGATAAATTGACGACTTGAGAAAATTTTCGATAAATTGACGATTTAGAGAAAATTTTCGATAAATTGACGATTTAGAGAAAATTTTCGATAAATTGACGATTTAGAGAAAATTTTCGATAAATTGACGATTTAGAGAAAATTTTCGATAAATTGACGATTTAGAGAAAATTTTCGATAAATTGACGATTTAGAGAAAATTTTCGATAAATTGACGATTTAGAGAAAATTTTCGATAAATTCACAATTTAAAGAAAATTTTCGATAAATTCACGATATAGAGAAAATTTTCGATAAATTGACGATTTAGAGAAAATTTTTGATAAATTGACGATTTAGAGAAAATTTTCGATAAATTGACGATTTAGAGAAAATTTTCGATAAATTGACGATTTAGAGAAAATTTTCGATAAATTGACGATTTAGAGGGAATTTTCGAAAAATTGACGATTTAGAGAAAATTTTCGAGAAGTTGACGATTTAGAGAAAATTTTCGAGAAATTGACGATTTAGAGAAAATTTTCGATAAATTTTCGATAAGTTGACGAAAATTTTCATCAAATTTTCTTTTTGATCATTTTTGATAAATCTTCTTTCTTGTAAATCTTCTTTTTTGGGAAATATGTGAAACAATTTTTTTATAGAAAGTTTGTGATATTTATGATTTAGTGAAAATGTATGAAAAATCTTTTTTAAAAAATTTGTGATAATAAAGAAAAATTTTATAATTTTCCTTTTATACAGAGTTTTTGAAAAATATTTTAATAGAATATTTTTGTTAAATTTTCTTTTAATAGAAAATTTTTGTAAAATTTTCTATTTATGGAAAATTTTTGATTTATTTTCGGTTTACAAAAAAATTTTTGTTAATTATTGTTATTTTTTAATTAATGTTAATTTTTATTTTTATAGAAAATTTTAGTTAAATTCCAAATTGTTATTAGTTGCCACAACAGTAGCCAAAATATGCCAACTTATAGTCAAACTTGACTAAATAAAATAGCAAATAAGAAATGTGTCATAACAACTGACACATCGCACTACTGTTTCTGCAAAAAAAGTCGTAAATGTTTTATATCAATTTTTTTTTAGATATTTTTAGAAAAAAGAAGAAAACTTGAACTATAAAAAAACACAGTTAAACAAGACATAAAACATGAATAGTTTATAAACACTTTGCTACATGTTTTAATACACTATTTGCGAAGACTCTTTGCCTGCTACATAAAACGTGCCACCAACAATAATAAAAATTTATAATATAAACATGCAATTTTGCAACAACATTCTCAGCGATTTTTTTAGGAAATGAAAAAGATAGTTGTAGTTGACAAAGTGTAATAGAAATAGAAAAGAAAGAAAGAGGAAGAGGAGGGGAATTAAAAGCGAAACTTATGTTGTTGCAACATAATTTTTCACTTTTGTTTTTGTTGTAAAGTTGATTAACACAAGCAAAAGTGGTAGAAAACTAAATAAATAAAAACTAACAACAACATCTATACAAACAGCAGCAGCAGTTGCAAGTATGAGGTAGCAAGAAAACAACAAACGTGTAGATGTCAAGAGGTTGCATCTTTAAGTGGAGCAATTTAAGGTGACAGTAGTAAATGTTGTGTTTACCACAAAATTTACTATTATCAAAACAAGGTTTTCTATTTTCTCTCTCATTCACTCTCCCTCTCTTTTACTTTTTTTTGGTGTTTAATACTTTTTGTTTCTTTTAGAGAAATTTTTGTTATTTTTCAAAATAAATAAAAAAAATTTTATTTAAATGTCATTTATAATCGAAAAGAGAAAAAATGTTCTTTTGCAAGAATTTCGACTATATTTTGTGACATTTAAATTATTTTCAATAAAAAGTGCAATTAAGATAAACTAAAGAAATTCACTAATTTTTTCTATGTCTTGTATTTGTTCTGATCTTTCTCTGCTTTTCTTTTTAAATGACACACTTTTTCTTATATAAAATTTATTACTCATACGCACTCTGCTTACTTTATACGTGTGTGTTTGTGTGTCTTTTATAATTATTATCACTCATACGTCTTGATGTTTTATGTCAACATCAAAAACTTGTCTTTTCAGATATTTTTCTTTAATTTCTTATTTAATCTTGTTAATAAATTGTGTTTAAAATTTCTATATTTCTTTACTAATTTGTTTATTTTTTATTGTTATCTTTTCAGGTAAGTCCTAATTTTTGGATATTGTTTTTCACTAAATTCTAGGGTAAATATTAAGAACAAGTCTATAATTTACTATTTAACAGAATGAGAAATTTTGGTACTAAACCTTTCATGTAGATGGCTCTATGTTTAGGGGGCCTTGTCTCTGTTCCAAGGCCATTTAGTAATTTAAAATTTTATCAAATTTGTTGTAATATATCTTAGCAAAAAATATGTTGAATTTCATTAAAAGATATCAAGCGGTTCCAAAGTAAGAGAAACTTATTTAAAAAAGACATTTATTAGAGAAATTTAAGAAAAATATGTAAATTTTACATAAAAGGGACCAAGTTGCAGTTCATTTTTAATTCACTGCGACAAGTATTTATATAAGTTTTAGATATCATTAGAAAGGTAATAACTTGAAGAATAATAATTTATTCACAATCACTTATTAAAGCTAAATTCCTTTAAAATTAAAAAAAAATCCAAAATTTTTATTTTCGCCATACTTTTGCGAAAAAAAAATTTGATTAACATTTGAACTTAAATAAAATCTATACAACTAAAGCTATTACCTTGAAATTATAGTGTTGTTGGGATTAAATTGTTCTTATTACAGTGCTATAAACAAATTCTCATTTTTTTATTCCAAAATTCCCAAAATTCCTAACCGGGGAAAACTTATTTCAATTTATTTTCGCTACAAATTGTGCTATTCAATTCTATTGGAACCGCCACAATTACGTTTTGACACCCGAACATTCTCTCATCTCAAATCGTACCAATTAGTCAGAACCGTCCAAATAAATTTTGTTTCGTCGAAGAAAATTGCCTTTTTCTGTCATACATTTTTGCGTATTTAATTTTATGATTTCATCTCTTCATAAAATATGAGCAACGTGTTTGGAAATCACAGGAAAACTGTCTCTATGTAGAATTTAATTTATAACGGATTCCTTTTTGTTTTATAAAATTAGTCTGTATTTCTGTTAATTTTGTATTTCTCTTGGTAGGACTCCGAACACCATAATTCCATTACACACTACACTTACGGGACGTTTTATTAAATGTCCAATTTCTCTATTGAAACTTAATTGGTCATGAACAAATTTAGTTAGGATATTTTTTTATTCGAACAGAGAAGATCCACATAAAATAGCAACAAAAACATATGATCGCATGAAAAGGACTAACAGCAAGAAGAGATCTTGTTTACTTTAAAACAGTAACGTTAAATTGCCTTTAATTAAAAATAAATCAAATACATTAAATGCTTTCTTAGGAATGTGTACTAGTGTAAATGTAATTTTTTTCCAATGAAGTCCAAAATAAAATAGAACTCTAATAAAGGAATAAACTCTAAAAATGTTGTTTTAGGTCATTTAAGCTAAAACTCCTTCCGGGATAAGTGGCCAAACAATCTAGTATGTCATTTAGTATGAGATTTATCCATATTTATCGTATCAGATTAATTTGATTGCAGAAGAAGAAAAAAAAAAACAATCATTAAACCAAAAATTCTTAATTTTAACCATTCGTTATGGGGAAGATAAATATCTTAGATAATAAATGCTACAGGTTTCCTTATCAACAGACATTAATCGCTGGACTATATTGTGAGTTTTGCTTAAATCACTCTCTGGACTTTTAGGCGTTATAATATTTCTTTATATATAAAAGCAAAAATATCTCCTCAAACTAAAATCAAATAATTAATCATTCAATTTAACTAAAACTAAAAAACGTTCGTTTGTTCGTTCGTTCGTTCGCCTTTAACAGAAATTAATGATTCTGTTTTTGTAATTAGAAATTGAGTTCATTGCAACTAGAATTTTTTTTGTTGCAATTTCAACAAAAATAGAAATAAAATTTGTTTTTTTTTCTATTAATTTTTCTAAATTTTGTTAGTCAAACAGCAGAGAGGCAACATGAAAAATGTCACATACTTATTCAGTTCAACTTGTTGCAAATAAAGCACAACCAACTAAGACAAAGTGAAAAAAATAAAATTAAGTAGTCAAAATAAAAATGCACATAAACAAAGATATACACACACACACATATATATATATAGACTCACACACTTATTTAAAGTTTAAAATGTTGCAATGCAAACTACTTGTGACTAAATTTATTATTAACACAAGAAATGAACAGCAACTGCATCAGAAGCAAATCGCATTCAATAGTGCACAGTGGTTTAGAAAATTAATCCATTTTTTTGTTAACACCGATTTCGGTTGCTTATTCTTATTACTTTCTTCTAAAATCCAGTCAATATTATATTCTATAGTCCAAACTACAGTTAATACTATATAGTCCAGACTATAGATGATCTTATCCATACTACATTTTATACTACGGTCCACATATAATTTATACTTTAGTCCAGACTATTGTTAACACTTTAGTTCAGTCTATGCTATAATCCAGACAATAATTTATTCGACTATAGTGAACTCAATAGCCCCGACTTTGTGTGTGTGATTTTTCACTTAGATTATATTATACCTTATAGGCTATAGAATTTATACTCTATAGTCCAGATTGTAGTATACTCTATTGTCTAAACTATAGTGTAAGCTATCGATAATTCAGTTCTAGTTCGGTTCTAATGCACTTCTAGTTCAATTCTACCTAAGATCTGATTCAGTACTAGTTCAGTTCATGTTCCGTCCTAGTTCAGTTATAGTGCAGTTTTAGTTCAGTTCCAGTTCAGTTCCAGTTCAGTTCAACTTAAGCTTTTAGTCTAGTTCTAGTTTAGTTCTAGTTCTGTTCTCATTCAGTTCTAGTTCAGTTCTAGTTCAGTTATAGTGCAGTTTAAGTTCAGTTCTAGTTCAGTTGCAGTTCAGCTCTGGTTCAGTTCAAGTTCAGTTCTAATTCAGCTCCAGTTAAGATCTAGTTCAGTTGTAGTTCAGTTGTAGATCAGTTCTAGTTCAGTTCTATTTCAGTAATAGTGCAGTTCTAGTTCATTTATAGTACAGTTCTGGTTCAGTTCTATTTGAGTTCTAGTTTAGTTTCCGTTCAGTTCTAGTTCAGTTCTTCTTGATTTTTAGTTCAGTTTAAGATCAGTTCTATTTCAGTATTAGTAGCAGTAACAATAGCAGTTCTAGTTCAGGTCCAGTTCAGTTCTATTTCAGTTCTGTTCAAGATTTTGAGAATTTTTGCCGAAGCAAATCATGTCAGAACCAGTGTTCAGTGGCAATAGTGTTGTGGTGGGGCAGCATAAAGCCAACAATTGCTGCTACATTGTGTGGCAACAACAGAAGATTGTTGCTTCTCTATGTATTCATTTCCTTGGTTGCAACAAATAGAGCATGAGTTGAGTGCAAAATAAACTTATAAATCTACAATTCAAATGACTAAATTTTTGTCTGTCTGAATTTTATTTGTTGTGCACATTTTCGTTTTTTTTTTTTTTTTATTTTACTTCTAACTTTTTGGTTGTTGCTTTGTTAAGTTTTTTTTTCTTATATTTCTTCTATGTTGCAAGATGCATCTTAAAATTTTAGTCTGAGTGTGTGTGTGTGTTTGTTTTTATTTCTATGCCAAAAAACAAATCTCCATCCAAAGTGTCTCTAAAACAAAAAAAAAAAACTTAATGCAAATTAAGCAAAAATAATTTCAACAAGTTGCACGTCACACTAGTAACAAATCGAACGTGACGCAGTTTAAAACTCAATTTTCCTTGTTTGGTCTAGAAGAAGAAAAAACAAAAACAAAAAACAAAAAAACGAAACTACTTGAATACAAATTTTATTAAGAAAAATTATTAAAAAAGTGCAAAAAATAGAAATAAAAAATAAAACAATTAATTTTACGAACAAAACGAACTGAGAAAATTAACAACAAAAAAATATTAATAAATTCTTGTTAAAACGTTTTTTTTGTTTGAAGGAAGTTTGAAATTGTAAGTTTGTTTTTCTTTTTCAGACGACATCTTAGATAGTTGCAAAGACATACAAACAGACGGACAGACAGACAGACGGAAAGAAACATGTGAATTTTTCTTAAAAGTTTAAAGTGAAATAACGACGTGTAATAATACATTGTAATTGTGTTTAACGGTTTCTGTGTTAACTGTCACTTAAACGTTTTTGCAAAAGTGTGACTTTTTTATTTATAGTCTGTCTGTCTGTCTGTCTGTCTGTCTGTCCTTTAAAGTTGGCTTAAAAACTATGAATTATTGGGTGAGGAAAAAAGTATTAGAAAGGAATTTGTTTAAAAAAAATTTATGAAATTGAAAATTTAGAAAATTGAAAGGAAATATTGCATTTACTTCAAAATAAATATTAATTAACTACTAAACGTTGCGTTTTTGCAAGAGTGACATTGCTACACTTGTATTTGAGAAATTTCAAGTAAATGACCCAGAATGATGATCCCAGTTCTAATAACTTTAAATATTAAAGAATCTCTTTAAATGAAATAAGAGAATTAACATTATATAAAATTTGAATATTGCAAAAAACGCAACGACACTGAATTTAGATTCTGAATTTATCTTAAGAACGTTTCTCAAAGCCTTTAAAATGGTTCCTTTGGAAACTTTTTTTGAGCAGCACGAGCGGCAACCCTTAAAGTTGGTTACCTGGTATATTAATTTTTTTATCGCCAAAATTCCATCTCATGATTTGATTGAGAAAAAAATGATATTACGCTTGTGAATTTCATTTCATTTTCAATTTCACTGAATAAGAGCTGAGGTTTTTTCGAGTTCATCAGAAAGCGTACAAACCCCTATCTCGACAGGCGCCCATTTGGTCACCCTCCAAATTTAGTAACCTCGAGTAGTAGATATCGAGTATCTACATTTGACTATAGAAAACCTAGAAGAGGTTGGATTTTCAGACAAGATCTAAGCTTTATACACAAGTATTTGGTATCCATGATGCAAAGTTTTTAAAGAAAAAATTAAATTTAAATTAAAAAATTTAAATTTTTGTTGTTGTTTTTCAGAAACATAAAAAAATATATACATTTTAATGAAATTTAAACGAATAAATTTAATTTAAAATTTTAATATTTTATATATGATTTTTTCATGAATCCGAGAATTATAAATATTCCCACTTTTCAATATTGTAATTCCCAAAATTCCAATCCGTAAAAATTTTAAAATTTTACTTTTTTCACTGAAATAATTACTCTGTCATCATTTGTTCCGTCTGGCTTAAAATACATTTTTGGTGTTTACCCTTCATATATGATTCCAGCTCTGTCACATTTAAGACAAAAAAAATAAATACTTTTTTTCTTTAACATGACATTGGACATGGTTTGTGGGCAGATCTTTTCCTCGAGTTCATTCAAATTATGTTTACACTCATTTCTATTAGGATTTCTTTACAAAAGATTAAAAAATTTTAATTTCAGAACAAAAAATGAGTTTTATCAGTGAATAAATATAATCAATTTTTGGAAATAATAAAAAAAATCGATTTTTCGAACTTAAACTTCAGACCTTTTAACGGGTTAATAAAATTAGATATGATTTTTGCAATTCCTCATAAGAATTCTAGAACATATGTTGAAAAAAATTTGGAGTCTGTATTAAGCACTCCAACTTTAAAAGGCAAAACAAGGGGGAGGGTAAAAATGGGCTTAAAATTTTTTTCGACTTTCATATCTCTGAAACTACAAAGGATAATCTTCACATGTAAGCATATGTCTATCTATATACAAAATTTCTCTATTCATAATCAATTCAAAATCAACTTTTACATGTTGACTTACTTTGGAGGGTCACCGACTGACTTCCCCCTTAGGTAATTGTACGCCCTCAAATCAATTCGAAATTCCTGCAGCTCTAACCATGTGGAATTTCGTTAGGATATCTTTAGTTACAGAATTATTTGCAAAAAAATCGATTTGAACTTATTGTGTGACTCAGTGGACCAATTTAAGGAAAAAGTAATTTCTTGAAACAAGCTTTGTCTGTGTTGGAATTTCAGAACAGAAGATGTGTTATTTCATGGTCATGCAGTATCCATATTTAACTTGTTTTTGTTTAAAAAAATCTCATATCCTCTAATAAGTTTAAGTCGATTTAAAAGGATGTCTGATCCGATATGAAAAAACGATTAAATATGTGAGCCACTGTGTAAATGAGATCCATTAAAAAATGTATAACTTTGAAAAAACTAACTGAAGAATCGATTTCGATTAAGGTTGGGAATTGATTATCTATGTTCACTGCCAATTTTATATTGAAATCGATTCTTAGTGACCGATTTATCGAAAAGTGAACTTCTTAGAATTGTTGTTTTATCTGAATCAAAAAATCTAAAACATAAAACATCTCAATATTTTAGTCGATTTTAAAATCTTTTGTTGACCATTCACTATTCCGAAATACATTTTGGAAAAACTTTTAATTTTTGCGTTTTTTTTCCGAAAATATGGTAACATTTTTTCGCTCTAAAATGTACTATTTTCCTCTGAAGTACAGTTTTTTCTTTATAATTCTGAAATGAATTCTTAAATCAAATATATAAGAATTGAATTTATATGAAAGGTATCTGAGCCGATATGAAACAAATGGATTTAATATGCAAAACATGTTTTCTCTTTTCAAATAAACTTTTAATTTCATTTCCTCTGAGAGGAAAAGAGTTTACCGAATTTAAGACGAAATTATTGTTCCTAAATACGAATCTTTCTCTTAAATTTGAAAGCAATTTTTATATAAAATTTTCTTTAAAATCCCTTGTATGTACAGTTGTAATTCATTAATCGGTATTTTATAATGACATACATTGAGACTTTTTCCCCTACCCAACATTATTATTATGATTAGATTTGTGCCAGCATTTAGTTCAAAATCATTTCAGTTTTGTTTCCACAACTGCTTTTTGTTTTTGTTGTTTTGTTTTGAGGATGTTGTCGTCATTATGTTGCATTTTGTTAAAACAAAATGCGAATGTTGTTTTAATACGCCAACACCACAACAACAGCACCAGCAACATCAGCTTCAGCAATTGACACAACAACATCAACAACAAGAACAGCAACAACAACAACAACAATATTATTATATACAACATCAGCAGCAGCAACAACAACTAGTACAACAACTGTTATTAGCAACAGCAGCAACAACAACAACATCAGGCAAGTGTTAAATTGCAATAAATTCAATTTTTTATTTATTTTTTTATTTAATTTTTCTTCTTATTATTTTTATTACTTTTTTTTAATTAAACAGCATTTTGTTTTGTGGTTTTAACTACTTCTTCTTCATCATCCACATCTTCGTTTTCATCATTATCTTGTTCTTCTTAGACTAGACGTTTGAAAAAAGTTGTTTTTTTTTCAGAAATATTAAGAAATATTTGTGTTTATTTTTAAGTTTTTTCTTATTTTGAACTTTATTTCGGATGAATTTTAATTATTTGTCAAGTGTTTTTTTGCAGATTTCATGCTGATTTTTTGATATTGAAATATTCTGAAAAAATATTGCGAAAATTTTAGTTTTTTTTTTGTTGAGATTTTAGAATAAATATGAGCTTTCGCAACATTTTTTAATTAAAGTGCAAAACTGTTCAAATTTTGTTTTAAATTCGTCAACAACTCTCAAAGATTCTAAATCGATTGTTTTTGGAGATAATTCGTTAACTTTGGCACCGTTACAGATATCTTAATGAAATTTCATATGTTTAGAGCTGAGTTGTATTCGAGTTCACTGGAAGGGAGTATAATCCTTATCTAAACAGGGACCTACTAGGTGACGCTCAAAACATGGCCACCTCGAATATGTTGTTGATTTTGATTCTTTTTATTTAATTTATGAATTAAGACGAAAGGATTATTGAAGAGATAAAAATGTAACCCATTTTTAGCCCTGCTTTCTTAGTCTTTTCAAATTAGCGGGTTTAAAGATTTTAAGAAAAGTTTAGTACATCGCATTTTATATTTTTTAGACACTGGCCAAATTATCATTACTCAATCAAGTTTTTTACTTCCTATGACCATTTAAAAAATGTGTTTATATGTATTTATATTATACACTGAACCAAATGTCGTAGATAAAATTAACGAAAATTTTTCGTAGAACTTTAACGAAGAAAAAGGTGTTAAATAAACAATAATATTGTAATTAACAGAATTTTTCTTCAAATTGAAGAATTTTCTTCAAATATACAAAAAAAAATTAATCAAAAAAATTGTTTACTAAAAGATGTTTAATTGAATAAAATTTCGTTTAAGAATTAACGAAAAATATGTCAAATCAACAGATATTTAGTAAAAACGACAGTAACTCGTCGTAATATTTTGAGTTGTCTATTACTTTTCCCAAACTATTTAATTATTATCTAAAATAAGCTTTTACCCGATGCGCCTTTCTGCATAAAAATTTTACTCAATTCTAGATTACGAAATAAATTTCACAAATCACAAATTGTCGTGTATTAAAAAAATACACTAAATCTCGATGATCAATATTTGCTCTGTAAGGAGCTACTTCTCGCCTCATCCTATTAGTCTTACATTTTGTTTAGTAAAACAGTTCCTTGAGGAAGTCATTGGGGTCAAATTTCAAATTTCTCACTGTTACAGTTCTTAAGATATTTATAATCCTTCATTTAGTCCTTAATAGTTTATGTATTAATTTATTACAACAATTTAATTTAACGTAATTCTTTCCTCAATTCAACTAAAATTTTGTAAATTTAACTAAAATATGGTATTTAAATTGAATAATATTCATCAATATTAAGAATTTATTTTTGTCAATTTGAATAATGTTTTATTCAAATTGAATAATATTTATTCAAATTAACTGCATTTTTAATAACGAATTCAAATAGTCATATTAACAAATTTTCGTCAATTTAAAGAATTTACGTAAAATCAATGAAAATTTTCGTTATGATGAATAAAGGTTTCGTTGGCTGATATTTAACCTACTTTTCTTCATTACTACACACTTTTTCGTTATATTTACTACCTTTTTTGGCTCAGTGTATATTTATCTCTTATAGTTTTCGAGTTATTTACATTTGAATTTTCAAATTTGAAAAATTTTACAAGTTCTTAAGTAAGTTTTTCTTCATATTTTTCGGAATTTAATTTAAAATCACAATGTATTAACCTTCAGAAAATTCTGAAAATTTCAGACATATATCTTTGTTATTTATAATTTATATATTTTAAAATTCCTTAAAAAATTCATAGGAGCGTGGTAATGTTTTTTTAAATCCGCTATTTTCCTCTTTATTCTTAGCGTAAATTCAAGTAGTGTAAATTCGAGGTTATTAGGAGAAATATTTTTCCGATCAGCCCTATCAAAATTTCTTTATTTTTTACAATTTTGTTATTGAGTTTTTTAAATAAAATTCAAAGAAAAGGTATTTTGACCAAGATCCTACATATGTTTTGCATGTAACGCTAGAATGACTATATTCTGAAAAAAAGTCAATTTGGAAAAGAGTTTTCCCTAGTTTTGAATTTTGGGGTATTTGCAATCAAAAGTGGGAATCAGTTTATTGTCATGAATAAAGAACAGTTTTATTTATATTATGCTGAAATTTCACGATAATAGCTGAAATTGTATGGATTTTATTAAAGATCAATATTTAACGCATTTTCAGAAAATTACAAATAAAATTACCAATTTTATGTATAATTTTATAGTTCGATGCTTGAATTAAAGCGTTTTATGACCATAATTTAAAAATGCTGAGAATTCCAAATATTATAGTTCAAAAAATACATATTTATGTTATACAAAAATTCCTCCTGATTTTTTGTATTCAACCTTTATTTTTTATTGATTTTTATTTATTTACAAATAAAAAAAAATATCTGAGTTATCATGTTATTTAGTTATCAGCCAAACACAATATTTGTGTGTAACATTTTTCTCTAATCTTCTGATTTTAATATTTCAACTTAAATACTGAAAAACGACGAAATCAACTTAAATTAAAGACAAACAAAACGTTTTGAGTGAATTGACAAAGTGACAGTTGGTTTGATTTGTGAATGTCTGGTGATATGAAATACATGCAATTCCATGATTTACTATTTTAATTTTAAATAAAATTAAAAAAAATAATAATAATCAAATCAAGTTATAAAGTTGACAATATTTCAAAGATACAACTCACTGACAAGTTGCAATTGGGATTTGTTTTGTTTTTTT
>PYHX02000495.1:37364631-37407867 GCA_004302925.2 Cochliomyia hominivorax | reverse complement strand
AACCTGGGAATAATATATCCCATGATCTAAACTTTTGATCTGCTTTTAACACAACGATAGCAGAGGAGTGTAGAATAATAAGTTTGGAATTGATTTCTTAGAAAATGTCCTTAATTATAAGAAGTCTGAAATAGTCATTGACATATATTTAGAAAAGAATGGGACTTATTCTAGACGGTGTAGACTTGGTCAAATAGGGTTTTTGCATATATAGAAGCGTTTAAGGAAAAGTATAAATGTTTTTAAGAAACAGAACTAATTAAGAAGAAAATAAGTCTGAAAATTTTTTGGTGAAAATCGGAATTTTCAAAATTTTCAAATTAAAATTCTCTATATTTAAGGATAAGACACTTTGAAGAAGATAACCTCCACCACGATATTGTGGCAAGTATATTTAAAATTTCACTCGTAAGAGTATAGAAAATAACGTTTTTTATAATTTTTTTTATATTAAATTAAATGTTATTATAATAAAATTTCCTGCAATATTTTTAGAAAAAAGCGATATAAATATATCGTTTGTAAGAGAGACATCACTTTCTAAAGTCCTATTATTTGGTTGTACAGGCTTTATCCATGTCCCCAATTTTCATGAAAATTTCCCTAACAGTGTCTTATACAAAATCTTTGTTATTTAGACTTTATCTATATTAATTAATTGTTTTGTTTGTATGGTTGATGACCCACCCTCGTGCTCTATCCAAAAATTTTTTAGAGTGTAACATTTTCCACAAAAGGCAATATAAATGTGCTAAATTAAATGAATATTAAATAAGCTATTTAATCATAATCTTTTGTAAAACTTTTCCAAAAAAAGTGATTCTGCCCCACTGTGAATTATACACACAGAAAAAATCAATATAAAGTGAAATAAAATATAAATAATTTAACTTTTTTTCTCTTAAGATTTTGCTTTATAGATAAGGAATGTTAATTTAACATTGTTTCACAGTAAATACAGTTTCCTTCGAATATTTACTTACCGAAATTTTACTATTTAAAAATAATTTAAAAAAATTATCGTATAATTTTATATATAAAATATTTAAATTGAATATGCATTTCACCACAAACGTAGAAAAAAATATATTTAATCTTAAATCAACTATGTTAAAACTTTAATTTCTTTCATGTTTTTTCTGAGTGTAGCAATAGCTAGAAGTTACATAATTAGTCGTTAGTTGATACATTTTGAAGCTTTCAATCATGAGTTCTTATTCGACTTGTTAATGTCAAATGAAACGACTTCTATATATAATACTATATATGATGAGGGGATACTTCCCCTCTAAATATTATTTTATTTCTGTTCTAAGACGCTTTCAAAATTTTAATTCCTCTCAAAATTCGAATATTCAAAAGTGAAAAGGATCTGATTTCTTAAATTAATGAAAATAATCTTTCCTCGGAATTTAGTTAGAAGATCGGAAGAATGAAACTGAACATTAAGATTATTGAAAAAATCCATTATACTCCTTCGATGTTATATCTTTTAAATTCTTATTTCTCGTTGATAATTAAAAAATGTGAGTTCACTTGGATTCTTAAAGATCGATTCATTGTGTTTCGGCTTGAAATCTAGAATCAAAGATGCTGTGGCATAATCAGAAACAAATTAATGATGCACTTTTAGTTTTGGAAACAAAATAACTGTTAAATCTATTGGAATTTGGAATTATTAGTACTTTCTTCTCTTTTAATCCAAAAGATTTTGACTCTGGTTGATTTCTTCTCACAACTTGACTAAGAAACTCTCTCCTTTTTCTCTCTTAAAAATATTTTTTCTCCAAAAAAAATATTAGTTTTGTCGTTTAAAAGTTGGCAGCATTTAATAAAACAGACCACTTTAGTTCCAAAGGTACCATTGTGGTTGAGAGAGGAATTTATATTAAATCATGTCTTAGGGATGGTATTATCAATATTCTACAAGCCGTATGTTCCTTTCATGGAACTTAGCACTTTTGGATCATCTATTTCAATAATACTTAATCTTAAGGTTTTATTTATTTTATTTTATTTTTTTTTATTTCTCTCTCATATTTTCATCTAGTAACTCTTTAAAATGCGCTCTCTTCTAATAATTTATTAATTATTTTTGAATATCGTCAGGAATCTTGTGACAATCCGAAATAGACGATTGATGAGTTCTGATCTTGTTCATTATCTTGATTATAATCGGCATTCATAACTTGGAACTTAAGACTTTGAATTATCCTTTTCAATAATAAATCTTTTATTCTCTTCTGAATTTTTGAGAATTTAACGCTCTGTGGTTTATCTCTCATTTAATGAGACGGAGGGGGAGAGAGAGATGGAAGTGCGATTGCGATTAATTTTAAAATTTTGTTGGAAACAGTTTTTAATAATAAGTTAAAATGACCGTCGTGTTTTTTATATACTGAAGGTCCTTGAGATAATATCCTAGTAGAGCCTAGAAATTTTGCTCTCAATGTCAATTCCTATAAGTATAGTAATTTTGCCCTTAAAGATCTATAAAGCTATCAGTTCAAATGTATTAAAGATGGGCGAAAGCATATGTGTAAATTGTAAGCTAAAAGCGGACTCAGTGCAAGCTTTTAAAGGACATTCTAAATTAGTGTTATAACTCTCTTTTTCATAAATTTGAGTCCAGACTGTATTCATTTCTACGATTTACAGTTTTCGATTCTGCTGTGGCTGTGGGTTGTGTTTTAGTCAATTCCGTTTATCACTTTTTAGTATTGCAGATATGATGTCTGTAGCATTATTAAGTTTATTCTGTATCCATGGAAATAATGGAAAATCCTCACGGATATAATCACATTGATCAGAGATTTTGATTTAATACTTTCAACGATCACTATTGATCTGTTTTATGTGAAAATTAAAGAAAATTCCGAAATTCACATTATTTAATTTTGCGATCACTCACTGATCAATAAAGGCAGGCGGAGAAAACTGTTATAAAAATATCGAAAAACATCTGCTTTAAAATAAAACCTATAAAAATGTGTCCCCTTAATTATTTGCAAAAAAAAAAAAACAAAACAACAACAACAACAATAATAATAATAAAATATAAACTCCAGAAAATTTAGCATAACTAGTTGTCAAAGAAAACCATCAAATAAAGCGGACTATCATTTAGAAAGAAAGCACAATAATAAAAAATGCACATAAATTAAACTTTCAATGATTAATGGCTCTGGAACCACCTCTGCGCCAAATAAAGAAAATCTGAAATTTTAAAAACCAAAAAAAAAAACTGAAAAATTAGAAATTCAAAACCAATCACGCCAAAGGAAAATACAAATACACAGATATCCTTTTCTTCTTCTTTTTCTTTTCTTCTCTTGTTTATAAATGTTTTGTAATAAAACACTAAAAATAAGTGTTAAAAACATATATTAGACGACAACGACAACAACGGACACCAAAAAGTATTGAAAACTTGGGAAAAAAAATGGTGAAGGAAAATTGTCCGTCCATACAATTATCACTGTCATATGCTTGTAAAAGCCATAAATTTTGACAATTGTCAAATCTTTTTCTTTCTTTCATTTCATTTCGTTGTTATTGTTGTTATTGCTTCTCTCTAATAAGCGGCAGCCAGAGAAAGACACCTAAAGAAGTGCAGTGGGACAAGATGGACAGAGGGACGAATAGACGGACGGACGGATGGACAGACTGCAAATACTATAATAAAATCGAAACATGAACATGAAATTCAAAAAAAAAAACTGAAGAGATTGGAAAAAAGGCGGCTTATGATCAATAAAAAATATTTTCACCTTAAGACTATTTTTTTTCACTGGGTTTTTGGGAGAGTTTATTTGTTAAGTTATCTTTGGGGCACCAGTATTAACATTTAAGTACACTTCACTAACACAAGACAGGAATTGGGAGTATATTTAGTTTGGCATTTAGAAAAAAATATCAAGAAATTTTCGCTTTAGGGAAAATGTACGGTTTTCTATTAAGAGATCATTTTTTGACAAATTTTCAAATCCGGAAAATTTTGGAATTAAACAGTCGATTTTGAAAAAAAAATTCGAACTTTAGAAATGATGCGTCACAAATTCGATATAGAGAAAAATTTCGATAAAACTCTATTTGAAGAAAAATGGAGAAAATAAATAAAAAATTCACAATCATAAAAAAATCTGGAAAATTTTCGATAAATTTACGATTTCTAGAAAATTTTCGATAAATTTACGATTTCTAGAAAATTTTCGATAAATTTACGATTTCTAGAAAATTTTCGATAAATTTACGATTTCTAGAAAATTTTCGATAAATTTACGATTTCTAGAAAATTTTTGATAAATTTACGATTTCTAGAAAATTTTCGATAAATTTACGATTTCTAGAAAATTTTCGATAAATTTACGATTTCTAGAAAATTTTCGATAAATTCACGATTTCTAGAAAATTTTCGATAAATTCACGATTTCTAGAAAATTTTCGATAAATTCACGATTTATAGAAAATTTCGATAAATTCACGATTTATAGAAAATTTTCGATAAATTCACGATTTATAGAAAATTTTCGATAAATTCACGATTTATAGAAAATTTTCGATAAATTCACGATTTATAGAAAATTTTCGATAAATTCACGATTTATAGAAAATTTTCGATAAATTCACGATTTATAGAAAATTTTCGATAAATTCACGATTTATAGAAAATTTTCGATAAATTCACGATTTATAGAAAATTTTCGATAAATTCACGATTTATAGAAAATTTTCGATAAATTCACGATTTATAGAAAATTTTCGATAAATTCACGATTTATAGAAAATTTTCGATAAATTCACGATTTATAGAAAATTTTCGATGAATTCACGATTTATAGAAAATTTTCGATAAATTCATGATTCATAGAAAATTTTCGATAAATTAACAATTTATAACAAATTTTTGTGAAATTTACAAATTTATCTCAATTTATTGACAATTTGCGATAATTTCACGATTTGAAGAAAAAATTTGCTGTTCAAAAGAAATTTACTGCTGTAGGTAATTTAAAATTCGGTTAGTTTTCTCATTTATTTTATTAGAGTTTATTATTTGAGTGCTATGCCTGACTGGCTTATACGCTGACAATATGTATGTAAATGTGTCATCATTCATTTGCTATGGTTTTCTTTTTTTGTATTTTTTTCTTGTAATAAAGCACGAGATTGAAGTTACTATGATGTTGTTGCAAGTAACTAAGTAAGTAATAAGTATTATTTTTGGTGCAATATTTGCTTGTTTGTCTTGCTGACACCATTTACTTCAAACACTAAATCTAAATACATACAGTACAGTACTTACATCCTCATCTCCAAAAAAAATTAACATTTGTTTTATTTGTTGTTGCTCTTCTACGTTTGTTTCTTTTAACATGATTTTGAATATTTAAATATTTTTCCTGCTTCTTTCATTTCAATTGCTTTCTAAAGGCAATTTAAGATTACAACTGTTGTCTGTCCTTTCAGACCGTTTGTCTCCCAGTCGGATTTTACATCTGTTTGTTTCCGATTTTTGTCATGCTTCAATATTTAAATGTTGCACGTTTGTTTGTTACTGCTGCTACATACAAAGATTTTTGGTAAAAATTTTACAGAAACAACAAAACATGTTTCTGCTTTTAACTCTTATTTTCCCCTTACTTTTTCACTCTCTGTCACCGTAATTCTAGGTCTAGATTTTATTTATTGGTGTTGCTGCCACATCTTGGTTCATATGTTGCTACCAATAAATACAATCGGTAGTAGGTTGCATTTAACTGTTTGGTTGCATTTAACGTTTAACACAGGTTGCAACCTCAAATTCATTGATTTATTGCAAAATCTATAGAAATTTGTTTATGCCACCAAAATCTGCACACAAACAAATAGCAACAACAAACGATTTTTTTTACTTTTCGCCAATAAAACAGAGAAAAAACTGTATTTAACCTAAAAACTCATTATCACAAAAGAGATAAGATTTTCAAATATTTTGTTGTTGTTTCTTTATTTCTAAACTGATTTATGGGTGTTTTGTATAATTTTGTCTTAAATAAATAAAAATTGAAATTTAATATTAATTTATTAACTCTTAATTAAAAGAACTATGTAGAAAGCTTATTTATTTAAAAAATGAATTGGGAATTTAAAGAAAATTTGCTATAAATAAGAAATTTATCGAATATTTTCTATAAATTGAAATTTGAACAAAACTTTTCTATACATTATAATTTTTACGAAAATTTTTTAGAAATTATGAATTTCAAGAACATTTTTTATAAATTAAGAGTTTAATAAAAAAATATATTTGTATTGAGAATTTATCTAATATTTTCTGTTAACTGAGATTTTTTAATTTTATTTTTATTAATTGAGAATTTAACGAACATTTTCTATTTTAATTTAGCGAAAATTTTCTATAAATCGTGAATTTAGCGAAAATTTTCTATAAATCGTGATTTTATCGAAATTTTTCTATAAATCGTGAATTTATCGAAAATTTTCTATAAATCGTGAATTTATCGAAAATTTTCTATAAATCGTGAATTTATCGAAAATTTTCTATAAATCGTGAATTTATCGAAAATTTTCTATAAATCGTGAATTTATCGAAAATTTTCTATAAATCGTGAATTTATCGAAAATTTTCTATAAATCGTGAATTTATCGAAAATTTTCTATAAATCGTGAATTTATCGAAAATTTTCTATAAATCGTGAATTTATCGAAAATTTTCTATAAATCGTGAATTTATCGAAAATTTTCTATAAATCGTGAATTTATCGAAAATTTTCTATAAATCGTGAATTTATCGAAAATTTTCTATAAATCGTGAATTTATCGAAAATTTTCTATAAATCGTGAATTTATCGAAAATTTTCTATAAATCGTGAATTTATCGAAAATTTTCTATAAATCGTGAATTTATCGAAAATTTTCTATAAATCGTGAATTTATCGAAAATTTTCTATAAATCGTGAATTTATCGAAAATTTTCTATAAATCGTGAATTTATCGAAAATTTTCTATAAATCGTGAATTTATCGAAAATTTTCTATAAATCGTGAATTTATCGAAAATTTTCTATAAATCGTGAATTTATCGAAAATTTTCTATAAATCGTGAATTTATCGAAAATTTTCTATAAATCGTGAATTTATCGAAATTTTCTATAAATTGTGAATTTATCGAAAATTTTCTATAAATCGTGAATTTATCGAAAATTTTCTATAAATCGTGAATTTATCGAAAATTTTCTATAAATCGTGAATTTATCGAAAATTTTCTATAAATCGTGAATTTATCGAAAATTTTCTATAAATCGTGAATTTATCGAAAATTTTCTATAAATCGTGAATTTATCGAAAATTTTCTATAAATCGTGAATTTATCGAAAATTTTCTATAAATCGTGAATTTATCGAAAATTTTCTATAAATCGTGAATTTATCGAAAATTTTCTATAAATCGTGAATTTATCGAAAATTTTCTATAAATCGTGAATTTATCGAAAATTTTCTATAAATCGTGAATTTATCGAAAATTTTCTATAAATCGTGAATTTATCGAATATTTTCTACAAATTGAGATTTTAACAAAAATTTTCTATAAATTATAATTTTACGAAAATTTTTTAGAAATTATGAATTTCAAGAACATTTTTTATAAATTAAGAGTTTAATAAAAAAATATATTTGTATTGAGAATTTATCTAATATTTTCTGTTAACTGAGATTTTTTAATTTTATTTTTATTAATTGAGAATTTAACGAACATTTTCTATTTTAATTTAGCGAAAATTTTCTATAAATCGTGAATTTAGCGAAAATTTTCTATAAATCGTGATTTTATCGAAATTTTTCTATAAATCGTGATTTTATCGAAATTTTTCTATAAATCGTGAATTTATCGAAAATTTTCTATAAATCGTGAATTTATCGAAAATTTTCTATAAATCGTGAATTTATCGAAAATTTTCTATAAATCGTGAATTTATCGAAAATTTTCTATAAATCGTGAATTTATCGAAAATTTTCTATAAATCGTGAATTTATCGAAAATTTTCTATAAATCGTGAATTTATCGAAAATTTTCTATAAATCGTGAATTTATCGAAAATTTTCTATAAATCGTGAATTTATCGAAAATTTTCTATAAATCGTGAATTTATCGAAAATTTTCTATAAATCGTGAATTTATCGAAAATTTTCTATAAATCGTGAATTTATCGAAAATTTTCTATAAATCGTGAATTTATCGAAAATTTTCTATAAATCGTGAATTTATCGAAAATTTTCTATAAATCGTGAATTTATCGAAAATTTTCTATAAATCGTGAATTTATCGAAAATTTTCTATAAATCGTGAATTTATCGAAAATTTTCTATAAATCGTGAATTTATCGAAAATTTTCTATAAATCGTGAATTTATCGAAAATTTTCTATAAATCGTGAATTTATCGAAAATTTTCTATAAATCGTGAATTTATCGAAAATTTTCTATAAATCGTGAATTTATCGAAAATTTTCTATAAATCGTGAATTTATCGAAAATTTTCTATAAATCGTGAATTTATCGAAAATTTTCTATAATCGTGAATTTATCGAAAATTTTCTATAAATCGTGAATTTATTCGAAAATTTTTCCTTATAAATCGTGAATTTATCGAAATTTTCTATAAAATCGTGAATTTATCGAAAATTTTTCTATAAATCGTGAATTATCGAAAATTTTCTATAAATCGTGAATTTATCGAAAATTTCTATAAATCGTGAATTATTGAAAATTTTCTATAAATCGTGAATTTATCGAAAATTTTTCTATAATAAAATTTCTATCGTGAATTATCGAAAGTTTCTATAATAAATTTTATCGTGAATTTATCGAAAGTTTTCTATAATGAAAAATTTCTATCGTGAATTTATCGAAATATTTTTCTAAATCGCTTCCCTATTGTCCGGTTTAACTGAGAAATAATTTTTGAAGAAATGAAATGATGGTGTCAAGGGTCTTTTTGCTAAATTTAAAATTTTTATTTGATCATGTTCTTTTTTTCACGATCATTTTTGTCATCTTTTAATTTGTTGCTACAAAAAAAAACGAAGCTATCAAACCATAAACAATTTCAGTCAATACCATATTTATGGACCCATTAAAATTCCACCATAATTCTCTTGTAGATCAGTTAAAAAAACAATTTCACTTTAGAAACTCTAGAAGATCAACTGCAGAGCACCAATAAAAAGGTCAGCAAAGAAAAAAACAAGCAACAATCGTGTTTGATTTGGACAAATCGAACCCAAAAAGTTAATAAAAACTGAAATAAAAACAGTAATTTTCCTTAAACAATTTGTTAATGCCAATTTGTAGCAAAAGTAAGCAAATGAGATCACAAATTCTCCTCTTACAAAAACAACAAACACTTAACACAAGGAGCAAAATTTGGAGAGCAAAACAAAAAAAAAACTCACAAATTAAAATTAAAATTCAACTAAAAAATTGAATGACCAAAATATCTGTCCCTCCATCCGTTTGTCCGTCTATTGGTGGTGGCTACTGTTGGGGGATAGAAAATTCGCAAAAATGGTTAGTTGAACTCAAGATATCGTCTTTAAATTATTTGTGTGTGTTTGAGTGTCTGTCTCTCTGTTTGTCTGTCTGTTTATGTTTGTTGTTTGTTATTTTTTATTTGACATGCTTAAACATATCTGCCGAAATATATCACAATTGACATTTATCCAGCCACTGAGTGAGCGAGTGCGCGCCATAAAACAAACAAACAAACAAACCTTAAGATACCAAATATTTTTTCTCCATTTCGTATTCACACACACACACGCTCTTCTGTAAATGTTACAATTTAATTGCCAAAAAAATACAACAAACATTCGACATACCAACACAACAAGATCTCTCCGTTTTTTTTTTTTTTGGTTTCATTTTTAGTTGCATCGAATTAATGATCAATATTCGTCTGTGAGGCCAAAAGCGTTTTTGTTGAAAAACTTAAATTTAAATTTAATTTCATGCAACAAAATATTGCATGAATTTGAGTTGCCAGACTTGATTATTTTTGTCCTAAAACAATAGCAAATTTTAAAAGAAATTTCTACTTTTTTTAAAATATAGATTTATAGAAAATGTTCGATAAATTCTCGATTTATAAAAAATATTCGATAAATTCACGATTTACAGAAAATGTTCGATAAATTCTCCATTTATAGAAAATTTTCGATAATTCACGATTTATAGAAAATTTCGATAAACTCATAATTTAGAGAAAATTTTCGATAAATTCACAATTTAGAGAAAATTTTCGATAAATTCACAGTTTAGAGAAAATTTTCGATAAATTCACAATTTAGAGAAAATTTTCGATAAATTCACAATTTAGAGAAAATTTTCGATAAATTCACAATTTAGAGAAAATTTTCGATAAATTCACGAATAGAGAAAATTTTCGATAAATTCATTTAGAGAAAATTAATTCACTATTTAGAGAAAATTTTCCATAAATTCACGATTTAGAGAAAATTTTCGATAAATTGACGATTTAGAGAAAATTTTCGATAAATTGACGATTTAGACAAAATCTTCGATAAATTGACGAATTTAGAGAAGATCTTCGATAAATTGACGATTTAGAGAAGATTTTCGATAAATTGACGATTTAGAGAAGATTTTCGATAAATTGACGATTTAGAGAAAATTTCGATAAATGACGATTTAGAGAAAATTTTCGATAAATTGACGATTAGAGAAAATTTTCGATAAATTGACGATTTAGAGAAAATTTTCGATAAATTGACGATTTAGAGAAAATTTTCGATAAATTGACGATTTAGAGAAAATTTTCGATAAATTGACGATTTAGAGAAAATTTTCGATAAATTGACGATTTAGAGAAAATTTTCGATAAATTGACGATTAGAGAAAATTTCGATAAATTGACGATTTAGAGAAAATTTTCGATAAATTGACGATTTAGAGAAAATTTTTCGATAAATGATGATTTAGAGAAAATTTTTCGATAAATTGACGATTTAGAGAAAATTTTCGATAAATGACGATTTAGAGAAATTTTTCGATAAAATGACGATTTAGAGAAAATTTTCGATAAATTGACGATTTAGAGAAAATTTTCGATAAATTGACGATTTAGAGAAAATTTTCGATAAATTCAAAATTTATAGAAAATTTTCGATAAATTTTCGATTTATAGATTTTTTCTGATTTTTTTTAATTCTGCTTTTACTGTTCTAAAAATGTTTGTTAAAGAAAATTTTTATTTAATTCTAGATTTTGAGAATTTCGTTATGTATGATGTGTTCAGTGGCACAGATCGATATTTGATGAAATTTTTAAATCTTCCATTAAAGATTTTTAACAGCTTTCTATCACTTTGCTCGAATATGAAGACCAGCTCCATTTAAAATCTACCTCAATTTTGGACACTTTTTCTCTTTACAAGAGAGCGTAATATCTCTCCACTGAACTCATATCCTGGCTATTTGAAGGATTTTACTCTCTTTGTACAAATGCCTTAAAAAATCCCTAATTCTAAGCCAAAACGTGTTGTTATCAAAGTCATCAAACTTTGCAAAAACACAATCCCACACAAATAAAACATTATTATTTCTGGCATCATTGTATGCAAATAGTTTAAACTATTTTACTGTAAATTATTTGGTCTTCTAGTTTGTTT
The DNA here is from genome assembly GCA_004302925.2 of Cochliomyia hominivorax. Lineage (NCBI taxonomy): Eukaryota > Metazoa > Arthropoda > Insecta > Diptera > Calliphoridae > Cochliomyia > Cochliomyia hominivorax. The sequence goes on along the minus strand of PYHX02000495.1, from coordinate 37,396,181 downwards.
TGCTGCCTTCCTTCCTGCCAAAACCGATTGACTCGATCCAACCAACTAGTCAACTACTTAAGCAGCCAAACACCAAACCCAAGAAAGACAGCTGGAGAGTTAATGTTGGAAACGCAAATAATAAACTGTTAAAACAGCCTAAATACTGTCGAATTTAATGTCAATGCAATTTTCAAATTAACCACAAAGACAAAAAGAGAAAAATAATTTAGATCGATCAGAGACGACTATGAATTGCACTATACCGGTCTAAGGAAAAATATAGATTTATCAAGTGTGTTCAATTCACAGATCGTTTTACTTTTAGAGCGAATGTGATCTTTATAAGAGTCTAAACCTTATATTTTATTATACTGCTAGTGTAGGGTGTCTCACCAATAAAAAAAAACAAAGAGTTAATATTTCAACAAATTTTTCTTCAGTCTTCAGTTAGACCAATAACTTTATGTGTATTTGTTAGTTAATATGCCCACTCACACACTCATCCATTTTTGCAAAAAATATATTTTTAACAGTTTTCGTCGGTTTCCCCTCTTTTATTTCTTCCCAAATATCTCTCATTATAATGATCGTGCCAGGCCTCCTGCTGTTGTTGCATACACGTATTTAAAATTGCTGCCTCATTGTTGCAGCTATTTTTTCTTACTTTACCGACCGTCTGCCTCTCTGTCTGATTACTGGGTCTATTTGACTTAAATATTGCTGTTTATTGTTGATTTTGTTGTTTTATTATTGTTGAAGTATTTAAAAAGATGCTTATTTCCAGATACTCTTGTATTCATTCTTCCATTCTCTCCATTATAAATCGTTCGTTGTTTATTTGATTTTAAGCTAAACTGACAATTTTCACACATTTACACAATTTTACAAGCAGCAGCAACAGCAACAGCAGCTCATTTCAAAATCATAATGTCGGTTTTTCTTAAGATTTTCTTTTGTAAATAAAAAAATGCTTAAAAAACGCTGTTTTCTTTGTATTTAACAACAAAACAATATTATTTACATGATGATAATTGCAACATTATTATTATTACTGAATTGAATTTCAAATTTCTTGCCATTTGACTTTTCCAATAGAGGTTATTTTTGGGGGTTAGTGGTTAGATATGGATGACTTGGCTACTGTTTGCCTCTTTTTGAGATCAAATAATTGGAATTTTATTATAATTAAACGGAAAATTGCTTTAAATTCATAATTAAGAAAAATTTTTCGATAAATTCTCGATTCATAAACAATTTTCGATAAATTCTCGATTTATAGAAAATTTTCGATAAATTCACGATTTATAGAAAATTTTCGATAAATTCACGATTTAGAGAAAATTTTCGATAAATACACGATTTAGAGAAAATTTTCGATAAATTCACGATTTAGAGAAAATTTTCGATAAATTCACGATTTAGAGAAAATTTTCGATAAATTCACGATTTAGAGAAAATTTTCGATAAATTCACGATTTAGAGAAAATTTTCGATAAATTCACGATTTAGAGAAAATTTTCGATAAATTGACGATTTAGAGAAAATTTTCGATAAATTGACGATTTAGAGAAATTTTCGATAAATTGACGATTTAGAGAAAATTTTCGATAAATTGACGATTTAGAGAAAATTTTCGATAAATTGACGATTTAGAAAAAATTTTCGATAAATTCACATTTTAGAGAAAATTTTGAAAAATACTCGATAAATTCCCAATTTTTGGAGAAAATTTTCAATAAATTCACAATTTAAAGAAAATTTTCGATAAATTCACGATATAGAGAAAATTTTCGATAAATTGACGATTAGAGAAAATTTTCGATAAATTGACGATTTAAAGAAAATTTTCGATAAATTGACGATTTAGAGAAAATTTTCGAGAAATTGACGATTTAGAGAAAATTTTCGAGAAATTGACGATTTAGAGAAAATTTTAGAAAAATTGACGATTTAGAGAAAATTTTCGAGAAAATTGACGATTTAGAGAAAATTTTCGAGAAATTGACGATTTAGAGAAAATTTTCGAGAAATTGACGATTTAGAGAAAATTTTCGAGAAATTGACGATTTAGAGAAAATTTTCGAGAAATTGACGATTTAGAGAAAATTTTCGAGAAATTGACGATTTAGAGAAAATTTTCGAGAAATTGACGATTTAGAGAAATTTTCGAGAAATTGACGATTTAGAGAAAATTTTCGAGGAAATTGACGATTTAGAGAAAATTTTCGAGAAATTGACGATTTAGAGAAAATTTTCGAGAAATTGACGATTTAGAGAAAATTTTCGAGAAATTGACGATTTAGAGAAAATTTTCGAGAAATTGACGATTTAGAGAAAATTTTCGATAAATTGACGATTTAGAGAAAATTTTCGATAAATTTTCGATAAATTGACGAAAATTTTCATCAAATTTTCTTTTTGATATTTTTTGATAAATCTTCTTTCTTGTAGAGTTTCGTTGTAAATCTTCTTTTTTGGGAAATATGTGAAACAATTTTTTTATAGAAAGTTTGTGATATTTGTGATTTAGTGAAAATGTATGAAAAATCTTTTTTAAAAAATTTGTGATGAATTTTCTCTTTTAAAAAATTTGTGATAATAAAGAAAATTTTATAATTTTCCTTTTATACAGAGTTTTTGAAAAATATTTTAATAGAATATTTTTGTTTAATTTCTTTTAATAGAAAATTTTTGTAAAATTTTTGATTTATTTTCTGTTTACAAAAAAATTTTTGTTTATTATTGTTATTTTAATTAATGTTAATTTTTATTTTTATAGAAAATTTTAATTAAATTTTAAATAGTTATTAGTTGCCACAACAGTAGCCAAAATATGCCAACTTATAGTCAAACTTAACTAAATAAAATAGCAAATAAGAAATGTGTCATAACAACTGACACATCGCACTACTGTTTCTGCAAAAAAAAGACGTAAATATTTTATATCAATTTTTTTAGATATTTTTAGCAAAAAAAAGAAGAAAACTCGAACTATAAAAAAACACAGTTAAACAAGACATAAAACATGAATAGTTTATAAACACTTTGCTACATGTTTTAATACACTATTTGCGAAGACTCTTTGCCTGCTACATAAAACGTGCCACCAACAATAATAAAAATTTATAATATAAACATGCAATTTTGCAACAACATTCTCAGCGATTTTTTTAGGAAATGAAAAAGATAGTTGTAGTTGACAAAGTGTAATAGAAATAGAAAGAAAGAAAAAGGAAGAGGAGGGGAATTAAAACGAAACTTATGTTGTTGCAACATAATGTTTCACTTTTGTTTTTGTTGTAAAGTTGATTAACACAAGCAAAAGTGGAAGAAAACTAAATAAATAAAAACTAACAACAACATCTATACAAACAGCAGCAGCAGTTGCAAGTATGAGGTAGCAAGAAAACAACAAACGTGTAGATGTCAAGAGGTTGCATCTTTAAGTGGAGCAATTTAAGGTGACAGTAGTAAATGTTGTGTTTACGACAAAATTTACTATTATCAAAACAAGGTTTTCTATTTTCTCTCTCATTCACTCTCCCTCTCTTTTACTTTTTTTTTTGTGTTTAATACTTTTTGTTTCTTTTAGAGAAATTTTTGTTATTTTTCAAAATAAATAAAAAAATTTTTATTTAAATGTCATTTATAATCGAAAAGAGAAAAAATGTTCTTTTGCAAGAATTTCGACTCTATTTTGTGACATTTAAATTATTTTCAATTAAAAATGCAATTAAGATAAACTAAAGAAATTCACTAATTTTTCTATGTCTTGTATTTGTTCTGATCTTTCTCTGCTTTTCTTTTTAAATGACACACTTTTTCTTATATAAAATTTATTACTCATACGCACTCTGCTTGCTTTATACGTGTGTGTTTGTGTGTCTTTTATAATTATTATCACTCATACGTCTTGATGTTTTATGTCAACATCAAAAAATTGTCTTTTCAGATATTTTTTTTTAATTTCTTATTTAATCTTGTTAATAAATTGTGTTTTAAATTTCTATATTTCTTTACTAATTTGCTTATTTTTATTGTTATCTTTTCAGGTAAGTCCTAATTTTTAGATATTGTTTTCACTAAATTCTAGGGTAAATATTAAGAACAAGTCTATAATTTACTATTTAACAGAATGAGGAATTTTGGTACTAAACCTTTCATGTAGATGGCTCTATTTTTAGGGGGCCTTGTCTCTGTTCCAAGACCATTTAGTAATTTAAAATTTAATCAAATTTGTTGTTATATATTTCAGCAAAAAATATGTTGAATTGCATTAAAAGATATCAAGCGGTTCCAAAGTAAGAGAAACTTATTTAAAAAAGACATTTATTAGAGAAATTTAAGAAAAATTTGTACATTTTACATAAAAAGGGACCCAGTTGCAGTTCATTTTTAATTCACTGCGACAAGTATTTATATAAGTTTTAGATATCATTAGAAAGGTAATAACTTAAAGAATAATAATTTATTCAGAATCATTTATTAAAGCTAAATTCCTTTAAAATTAAAAAAAAAAAAATCCAAAATTTTTATTTTCGCCATACTTTTGCGAAAAAATTAGATTAATATTTGACCTTAAATAAAATCTATACAACTAAAGCTATTTTCTTGAAATTATAGTGTTGTTGGGATTAAATTGTTCTTATTACAGTGCTATAAACAGATTCTCAGTTTTTTATTCTAAAATACCCAAAATTCCTAACCGGGGAAAACTTATTTCAAAAATTTACTTTTTTTCAGAATTCGATTCCTTTCGATTCCTTTATTCCTAGATCACTAAGAAACTTGTAATTCTAGTTGCAATAAATATAATGAATTTTATTAAAATATATCAAATTTTATTATAATATATCAGACTTATCAGGGAAATATGTGAAAAATTCACAAATGTTCCTATAAATGTTATTGCATTTATAGTCTCTATAGCTTTATTAATAATGGGTGAGTGATCCTCTGTTGTGGATACGGTCTGGTATTGATTCCACAAATTTTTTAAGAACATTAGAATCAATTTCCTTCCAAACTTGCACTATTTTTTGTTTTTGCACTGTTATAGTTACTAAGCCTTCATTGTGGGCATTATTTGTTAGTTAAACCATGATTTAGACGCAGTATTATCTTGCTGGTTTAATCTTCACTCATAAAAAGAGTTAAGAGCAAATACCAGCATTTCGCTATAATTGTGCTATTCAATTCTGTTGGAACCGGCAAAAATGCGTTTTGATACCCGAACATTCTCTCATCTCAAATCGTATCAATTAGTCAGAACCGTCCAAATAAATTTTGTTTCGTCGAAGAAAAATTTCCTTTTTCTGTCATACATTTTTGCGTATTTAATTTTATGATTTCATCTCTTCGTAAAATGTGAGCAACGTGTTTGGAAATCACAGGAAAACTGTCTTTTTATAGAAATCAATTTGTATCGGATTCATTCCTGTTTTATAAAATTAATCTTTATTTCTGTTAATTTTGTATTTCCCTTGGTTGGTAGGACTCCGAACACCATAATTCCATTACACACTACACTTACGGGACGTTTTATTAAATGTCCAATTTCTCTAATGAAACTTAATTGGTCATGAAAAAATTTAATTAAGATATTTTTTTAATCGAACAGAGAAGATCCACATGAAATAGCACCCAAAACATACAATCGCATGAAAAGGACTAACAGCAAAAAGAGATCTTGTTCACTTTAAAAGAGTAACGTTAAATTGCCTCTAATTAAAAATAAATCAAATACATTAAATGCTTTCTTAGGAATGTGTACTAGTGTAAATGTAATTTTCTTTCAATGAAGTCCAAAATCAAATAGAACTCTAATAAAGGAATAAACTCTAAAAATCTTGTTTTAGGTCATTTAAGCTAAAACTCCTTCCGGGATAAGTGGCCAAACAATCTAGTATGTCATTTAGTATGAGATTTATCCATATTTATCGTATCAGATTAATTTGATTGTGGCAATTTTTTTGCAGAAGAAGAAAAAACAATCATTTAACCAAAAATTCTTAATTTTAACCATTCGTTATGGGGAAGATAAATATCTCAGATAATAAATGCTACAGGTTTCCTTATCAACAGACATTAATCGCTGGACTATATTGTGAGTTTTGCTTAAATCACTCTCTGGACTTTTAGGCTTTATAATATCTCTTTATATATAAAAGCAAAAATATCTCCTCAAACTAAAATCAAATAATTAATCATTCAATTTAACTAAAACTAAAAAACGTTCGTTTGTTCGTTCGTTCGTTCGTTCGCCTTTAACAGAAATTAATGATTCTGTTTTGTAATTAGAAATTGAGTTCATTGCAACTAGAATTTTTTTTGTTGCAATTTCAACAAAAATAGAAATAAAATTTGTTTTTTTTTTTCTATTAATTTTTCTAAATTTTGTTAGTCAAACAGCAGAGAGGCAACATGAAAAATGTCACATACTTATTCAGTTCAACTTGTTGCAAATAAAGCACAACCAACTAAGACAAAGTGAAAAAAATAAAATTAAGTAGTCAAAATAAAAATGCACATAAACAAAGATATACACACACACACATATATATATATAGACTCACACACTTATTTAAAGTTTAAAATGTTGCAATGCAAACTACTTGTGACTAAATTTATTATTAACACAAGAAATGAATAGCAACTGCCTCAGAAGCAAATCGCATTCAATAGTGCACAGTGATTTAGAAAATTAATCCATCGGAAAAAAATATATATATTTTTTGTTAACACCGTTTTGGTTGCATATACTTCAGAATATAGTTTATTCTTATTAGTTTCTTCTAAAATCCAGTCTTTTATTTTATTCTATAGTCCAAACTACAGTTAATACTATATAGTCCAGACTTTAGATGATCTTATCCACACTACATTTTATACTATGGTCCACATATAATTTATACTTTAGTCCAGACTATTGTTAACACTTTAGTTCAGTCTATACTATAATCCCGACAATAATTTATTCGACTATAGTGAACTCAATAGCCCCGACTGTGTGTGTGTGTGTGTGATTTTTCACTTAGACTATACTATACCTTATAGGCTATAGTATTTATACTCTATAGTCCAGATTGTAGTATACTCTATTGACTAAACTATAGTGTAAGCTATCGATAATTCAGTTCTAGTTCGGTTCTAATGCACTTCTTAGTTCAATTCTACCTAAGATCTGATTCAGTACTAGTTCAGTTCATGTTCCGTCCTAGTTCAGTTTTAGTTCAGTTCCAGTTCAGTTCCAGTTCAGTTCAACTTAAGCTTTTAGTTCAGTTCTAGTTTAGTTCTAGTTCTGTTCTCATTCAGTTCTAGTTCAGTTCTAGTTCAGCTCTGGTTCAGTCCAAGTTCAGTCCTAATGCGTTTCTAATTCAGCTCCAGTTAAGATCTAGTTCAGTTCTAGTTCTAGTTCAGTTGTAGTTCAGTTGTACATCAGTTCTAGTTCAGTTCTATTTCAGTAATAGTGCAGTTCTAGTTCAGTTATAGTGCAGTTAGTTCAGTTCAAGTTCAGTTCTAATTCAGCTCCAGTTAAGATCTAGTTCAGTTCTAGTTCTAATTCAGCTCAGTTAAGATCTAGTTCAGTTCTATTTCAGTGTAGATCAGTTCTGGTTCAGTTCTATTTCAGTTCTATTTCATTCCAGTTCAGTTCTATTCAAGATTTTGAGAATTTTTGCCGAAGCAACTCATTTCAGAACCAGTGTTCAGTGGCAATAGTATTGTGGTGGGGCAGCATAAAGCCAACAATTGCTGCTACATTGTGTGGCAACAACAGAAGATTGTTGCTTCTCTATGTATTCATTTCCTTGGTTGCAACAAATAGAGCATGAGTTGAGTGCAAAATAAACTTATAAATCTACAATTCAAATGACTAAATTTTTGTCTGTCTGAATTTTATTTGTTGTGCACATTTTCGTTTTTTTTTTATTTTACTTCTAACTTTTGGTTGTTGCTTTGTTAAGTTTTTTTTTCTCTATATTTCTTCTATGTTGCAAGATGCATCTTAAGATTTTAGTCTGAGTGTGTGTGTTTGTTTGTTTTATTTCTATGCCAAAAAACAAATCTCCATCCAAAGTGTCTCTAAAACAAAAAAAAAAAAACTTAATGCAAATTAAGCAAAAATAATTTCAACAAGTTGCACGTCACACTAGTAACAAATCGAACGTGACGCAGTTTAAAACTCAATTTTCCTTGTTGGTCTAGAAGAAGAAAAAACAAAAACCAAAAACAAAAAAACGAAACTACTTGAATACAAATTTTAATTAAGAAAAATTATTAAAAAAGTGCAAAAAATAGAAATAAAAAATAAAACAATTAATTTTACGAACAAAACGAACTGAGAAAATTAACAACAAAAAAATATTAATAAATTCTTGTTAAAACGTTTTTTTTTGTTTGAAGGAAGTTTGAAATTGTAAGTTTGTTTTTCTTTTTCAGACGACATTTTAGATAGTTGCAAAGACATACAGACAGACGGACAGACAGACAGACGGAAAGAACATGTGAATTTTTCTTAAAAGTTTAAAGTGAAATAACGACGTGTAATAATACATTGTAATTGTGTTAACGGTTTCTGTTAACTGTTTATAACGTTTTTGCAAAAGTGTGACTTTTTTATTTATAGTCTGTCTGTCTGTGAAATAACGACGTGTAATAATACATATGTAATTGTGTTTAACGGTTTCTGTGTTAACTGTCACTTAAACGTTTTTGCAAAAGTGTGACATTTTTATTTATAGTCTGTCTGTCTGTCTGTCTGTCTGTCTGTCCTTTAAAGTTGGCTTAAAAACTATGAATTATTGGGTGAGGAAAAAAGTATTAGAAAGGAATTTGTTTAAAAAAAAATTATGAAATTGAAAATTTAGAAAATTGAAAGGAAATATTGCATTTACTTCAAAATCAAATATTAATTAACTACTAAACGTTGCGTTTTTGCAAGAGTGACATTGCATTCTGTGAATTTTCACTTGTATTTTTTTGAGAAATTTCACTGAATAAGAGCTGAGTTTTTTTCAAGTTCATCAGAAAGCGTAACAAACCCCTGTCTCGTCAGGTCTCTTTGGTCACCCTCCAAATTTAGTAACCTCGAGTATTAAAAAGTATCTAAATTTGACTATAGAAAACCTAGAAGAGGTTGGATTTTCAGAAGATCTAAGACTTAATAAAAGTTGATATCCATGATTCAAAGTTTTTAAGCAGCAAAAATAAAATTTAAATTAAAAAATTTATGAATTTTTGTTGTTGTTTTTCAGAAATATAAAAATCTATATATAATTTTAATGAAAAAAACGAATAAAATTTATTCATTTAAATTTTAATATTTATATATGAGTTTTTTTATGAATCAAAAAATTACAAATATTCCCCTTTTCAATGTTGTATTCCCATAATTCCAAAATTAATCCGTTAAAAAATTTAGTAACCTCGAGTAGTAAAAGTATCTACATTTGACTATAGAAAACCTAGAAGAGGTTGGATTTTCAGACAAGATCTAAGCTTTATACACAAGTATTTGGTATCCATGATGCAAAGTTTTTAAAGAAAAAATTAAATTTAAATTAAAAATTTAAATTTTTGTTGTTGTTTTTCAGAAACATAAAAAAATATATACATTTTAATGAATTTAAACGAATAAATTTAATTTAAAATTTTAATATTTTATATATGATTTTTTCATGAATCCGAGAATTATAAATATTCCCACTTTTCAATATTGTAATTCCCAAAATTCCAATCCGTAAAAATTTTAAAATTTTACTTTTTTCACTGAAATAATTACTCTGTCATCATTTGTTCCGTCTGGCTTAAAATACATTTTTGGTGTTTACCCTTCATATATGATTCCAGCTCTGTCACATTTAAGACAAAAAAAATAAATACTTTTTTCTTTAACATGACATTGGACATGGTTTGTGGGCAGATCTTTTCCTCGAGTTCATTCAAATTATGTTTACACTCATTTCTATTAGGATTTCTTTACAAAGATTAAAAAATTTTAATTTCAGAACAAAAAATGAGTTTATCAGTGAATAAATATAATCAATTTTTGGAAATAATAAAAAAATCGATTTTTCGAACTTAAACTTCAGACCTTTTAACGGGTTAATAAAATTAGATATGATTTTGCAATTCCTCATAAGAATTCTAGAACATATGTTGAAAAAAATTTGGAGTCTGTATTAAGCACTCCAACTTTAAAAGGCAAAACAAGGGGGAGGGTAAAAATGGGCTTAAAATTTTTTCGACTTTCATATCTCTGAAACTACAAAGGATAATCTTCACATGTAAGCATATGTCTATCTATATACAAAATTTCTCTATTCATAATCAATTCAAAATCAACTTTTACATGTTGACTTACTTTGGAGGGTCACCGACTGACTTCCCCCTTAGGTAATTGTACGCCCTCAAATCAATTCGAAATTCCTGCAGCTCTAACCATGTGGAATTTCGTTAGGATATCTTTAGTTACAGAATTATTTGCAAAAAAATCGATTTGAACTTATTGTGTGACTCAGTGACCAATTTAAGGAAAAAGTAATTTCTTGAAACAAGCTTTGTCTGTGTTGGAATTTCAGAACAGAAGATGTGTTATTTCATGGTCATGCAGTATCCATATTTAACTTGTTTTTGTTTAAAAAAATCTCATATCCTCTAATAAGTTTAAGTCGATTTAAAAGGATGTCTGATCCGATATGAAAAAAACGATTAAATATGTGAGCCACTGTGTAAATGAGATCCATTAAAAAATGTATAACTTTGAAAAAACTAACTGAAGAATCGATTTCGATTAAGGTTGGGAATTGATTATCTATGTTCACTGCCAATTTTATATTGAAATCGATTCTTAGTGACCGATTTATCGAAAAGTGAACTTCTTAGAATTGTTGTTTTATCTGAATCAAAAAATCTAAAACATAAAACATCTCAATATTTTAGTCGATTTTAAAATCTTTTGTTGACCATTCACTATTCCGAAATACATTTTGGAAAAACTTTTATTTTTGCGTTTTTTTTCCGAAAATATGGTAACATTTTTCGCTCTAAAATGTACTATTTTCCTCTGAAGTACAGTTTTTTCTTTATAATTCTGAAATGAATTCTTAAATCAAATATATAAGAATTGAATTTATATGAAAGGTATCTGAGCCGATATGAAACAAATGGATTTAATATGCAAAACATGTTTTCTCTTTTCAAATAAACTTTTAATTTCATTTCCTCTGAGAGGAAAAGAGTTTACCGAATTTAAGACGAAATTATTGTTCCTAAATACGAATCTTTCTCTTAAATTTGAAAGCAATTTTTATATAAAATTTTCTTTAAAATCCCTTGTATGTACAGTTGTAATTCATTAATCGGTATTTTATAATGACATACATTGAGACTTTTTCCCCTACCCAACATTATTATTATGATTAGATTTGTGCCAGCATTTAGTTCAAAATCATTTCAGTTTTGTTTCCACAACTGCTTTTTGTTTTTGTTGTTTTGTTTTGAGGATGTTGTCGTCATTATGTTGCATTTTGTTAAAACAAAATGCGAATGTTGTTTTAATACGCCAACACCAACAACAACAGCACCAGCAACATCAGCTTCAGCAATTGACACAACAACATCAACAACAAGAACAGCAACAACAACAACAACAATATTATTATATACAACATCAGCAGCAGCAACAACAACTAGTACAACAACTGTTATTAGCAACAGCAGCAACAACAACAACATCAGGCAAGTGTTAAATTGCAATAAATTCAATTTTTTATTTATTTTATTTAATTTTTCTTCTTATTATTTTTATTACTTTTTTTAATTAAACAGCATTTGTTTTGTGGTTTTAACTACTTCTTCTTCATCATCCACATCTTCGTTTTCATCATTATCTTGTTCTTCTTAGACTAGACGTTTGAAAAAAGTTGTTTTTTTTTCAGAAATATTAAGAAATATTTGTGTTTATTTTTAAGTTTTTTCTTATTTGAACTTTATTTCGGATGAATTTTAATTATTTGTCAAGTGTTTTTTTGCAGATTTCATGCTGATTTTTTGATATTGAAATATTCTGAAAAAATATTGCGAAAATTTTAGTTTTTTTTTTGTTGAGATTTTAGAATAAATATGAGCTTTCGCAACATTTTTTTAATTAAAGTGCAAAACTGTTCAAATTTTGTTTTAAATTCGTCAACAACTCTCAAAGATTCTAAATCGATTGTTTTTGGAGATAATTCGTTAACTTTGGCACCGTTACAGATATCTTAATGAAATTTCATATGTTTAGAGCTGAGTTGTATTCGAGTTCACTGGAAGGGAGTATAAATCCTTATCTAAACAGGGACCTACTAGGTGACGCTCAAAACATGGCCACCTCGAATATGTTGTTGATTTTGATTCTTTTTATTAATTTATGAATTAAGACGAAAGGATTATTGAAGAGATAAAAATGTAACCCATTTTTAGCCCTGCTTTCTTAGTCTTTTCAAATTAGCGGGTTTAAAGATTTTAAGAAAAGTTTAGTACATCGCATTTTATATTTTTTAGACACTGGCCAAATTATCATTACTCAATCAAGTTTTTTACTTCCTATGACCATTTAAAAATGTGTTTATATGTATTTATATTATACACTGAACCCAAATGTCGTAGATAAAATTAACGAAAATTTTTCGTAGAACTTTAACGAAGAAAAAGGTGTTAAATAAACAATAATATTGTAATTAACAGAATTTTTCTTCAAATTGAAGAATTTTCTTCAAATATACAAAAAAAAATTAATCAAAAAATTGTTTACTAAAAGATGTTTAATTGAATAAAATTTCGTTTAAGAATTAACGAAAAATATGTCAAATCAACAGATATTTAGTAAAAACGACAGTAACTCGTCGTAATATTTTGAGTTGTCTATTACTTTCCCAAACTATTTAATTATTATCTAAAATAAGCTTTTACCCGATGCGCCTTTCTGCATAAAAATTTTACTCAATTCTAGATTACGAAATAAAATTTAACACAAATCAATTGTCGTGTATTAAAAATACACTAAATCTCGATGATCAATTTTGCTCTGTAAGGAGCTACTTCTCGCCTCATCCTATTAGTCTTACATTTGTTTAGTAAAACAGTTCCTTGAGGAAGTCATTGGGGTCAAATTTCAAATTTCTCACTGTTACAGTTCTTAAGATATTTATAATCCTTCATTTAGTCCTTAATAGTTTATGTATTAATTTATTACAACAATTTAATTTAACGTAATTCTTTCCTCAATTCAACTAAAATTTTGTAAATTTAACTAAAATATGGTATTTAAATTGAATAATATTCATCAATATTAAGAATTTATTTTTGTCAATTTGAATAATGTTTTATTCAAATTGAATAATATTTATTCAATTAACTGCATTTTTAATAACGAATTCAAATAGTCATATTAACAAATTTTCGTCAATTTAAAGAATTACGTAAAATCAATGAAAATTTTCGTTATGATGAATAAAGGTTTCGTTGGCTGATATTTAACCTACTTTTCTTCATTACTACACACTTTTTCGTTATATTTACTACCTTTTTGGCTCAGTGTATATTTATCTCTTATAGTTTTCGAGTTATTACATTTGAATTTTCAAATTTGAAAATTTTACAAGTTCTTAAGTAAGTTTTTTCTTCATATTTTTCGGAATTTAATTTAAAATCACAATGTATTAACCTTCAGAAATTCTGAAATTTCAGACATATATCTTTGTTATTTATAATTTATATATTTTAAAATTCCTTAAAAATTCATAGGAGCGTGGTAATGTTTTTTTAAATCCGCTATTTTCCTCTTTATTCTTAGCGTAAATTCAAGTAGTGTAAATTCGAGGTTATTAGGAGAAATATTTTCCGATCAGCCCTATCAAAATTTCTTTATTTTTACAATTTTGTTATTGAGTTTTTTAAATAAAAATTCAAAGAAAGGTATTTTGACCAAGATCCTACATATGTTTTGCATGTAACGCTAGAATGACTAATATTCTGAAAAAAAGTCAATTTGGAAAAGAGTTTTCCCTAGTTTTGAATTTTGGGTATTTTGCAATCAAAAGTGGGAATCAGTTTATTGTCATGAATAAAGAACAGTTTTATTTATATTATGCTGAAATTTCACGATAATAGCTGAAATTGTATGGATTTTATTAAAGATCAAATATTTAACGCATTTTCAGAAAATTACAAATAAAATTACAATTTTATGTATAATTTTATAGTTCGATGCTTGAATTAAAGCGTTTTATGACCATAATTTAAAAATGCTGAGAATTCCAAATATTATAGTTCAAAAAATACATATTTATGTTATACAAAAAATTCCTCCTGATTTTTTGTATTCAACCTTTATTTTTTATTGATTTTTATTTATTTACAAATAAAAAAAAATATCTGAGTTATCATGTTATTTAGTTATCAGCCAAACACAATATTTGTGTGTAACATTTTTCTCTAATCTCTGATTTTAATATTTCAACTTAAATACTGAAAAACGACGAAATCAACTTAAATTAAAGACAAACAAAACGTTTTGAGTGAATTGACAAAGTGACAGTTGGTTTGATTTGTGAATGTCTGGTGATATGAAATACATGCAATTCCATGATTTACTATTTTAATTTTAAATAAAATTAAAAAAAATAATAATAATCAAATCAAGTTATAAAGTTGACAATATTTCAAAGATACAACTCACTGACAAGTTGCAATTGGGATTTGTTTTGGTTTTTTTTTAATTTATGAAAACAATATTTTTTTGTGACAAACATTTTTTTTGCGAAAACAACGATAAATAAAATATGAAGAGATTTGAAGTTTAAGTTAAAGTTTTGTTTGAAATAAAATGATTTATTTACAACATCAGACGAAGTGTCTGATGTGTTTGCACAAAATATGATAATAATGATGATCATCATCATTATGATGATGATAATCTCCTTTTTTACAAAAACATGTGATCTCTACTCAGCTTAAACAACCCACAGTTAAATTTGGATTTCGATATTTGTTTTTTTATTTTTATTTCCGTTGAAAAGTTTTCAATGACAATTTTTTCAACACCTTTTTTTGGAGATTTAAAATACCCGGTGTGCTTTGCTCCTAAATCCTAACAATGTGTATTAAACTAATGTCATACAACCAAATTCGTTCTAAAATTTTTGAATAAAATTTAGAAAAAATTTTTTTAGAAAAAATTTTTGAATAAAATTTAGAAAAGTGACATAATTTGGACCAATTATTATTGAGAGTTTCGTCTCTCCTTTTTCTCTTATAAAACTAATTTGCAAATTTTATGAATTCGAGCTGCAAAAGTTGTATGAACAGTATCATAGTCCTTCGTTACCTATTTTTTCAGCAGAGCAATTTTTTAAGAAAGTGATTGGAACTAAACTTTTTACCTCCACAGCTATAATTCCACAGATAATAATTGCATTGCATGGTGGAGCTACCTCTTCCTTTGAACGTGACCACCTTCCATTTTGTCCATTAAAACTATTTCCACTACTTAAGAAAGTAATTGTTATAGAACTCTCACTTCGATAGCACTTCATATATTCAATAGTAAAAATTTATTTATTATTTGGGGCTGCCTCTTCCCCTGATCCTACTCTTTCTATATTTTATCCAGTAAAACTGTTTCTTGGTAAAATAATTGGGATGAATTGTCAAAATCCTCTTATATCAATAGTTCTTCACATATTTGATAATAAAAAATTGCCACCTCTCTCCCTGATCCCTTCCGTCCCACATTGTGTCCAGTAAAACTGTTACAAACGAAAATAATTGAGATAAAATTTTAATAAATCTCATTTCAATAGTTCTTTTGTAATTCGATTATCAATGTTTACGGTTTCTTCTGCTTCTATCCGTTCTGCATTTTAGCCAGTAAAAGAGATCCTTTTGGGAAAGTGATTGGAACCGAATTTGAGAACATTCTTTATTACTTTCTTTATTATTATTATTTGAGAACTTTTTCTATTCAGTAGATATTTCGTAATCAATATTTGCTTTGTATATGGAGTACAACTCCTCCTGGTCCTATCCGTCCTTTATTTTGCCTAATAAAACAGATCCTAGAGAAAGTGATTGGGACTAAATTTGAGAACACTCGGAGTTATAGTTCTTAAGATACCCGATGATCAATATTTACTTTCTATGTGGGCTACCACTCCCCCTGCCCCAAAGCGCCTTACTTTTGGCTAAT
This sequence comes from Cochliomyia hominivorax, assembly GCA_004302925.2. NCBI lineage: Eukaryota > Metazoa > Arthropoda > Insecta > Diptera > Calliphoridae > Cochliomyia > Cochliomyia hominivorax. The sequence goes on along the minus strand of PYHX02000495.1, from coordinate 37,379,971 downwards.
AAAACAAATCCATGAGATAGTGATTGGGGCCAAGTTTGTTCCATAGTACTTTAGTTATTCGATAATCAATTTGTATAGGGGTACCCCTCAACCTGGTCCTATCGGAATTTTTTATAGCCTATGTTACTTTCGGGTATTCCCAAACAAACAAACAGACAAACACAGATTCAATTTTATATATAAAAAATACAAAAAATATTAAATTTTGCTCAAAATTTTTTTTAAATTTTTTTATGGAAAAACTGTAAATCATAAAATGATTTAATTTTTACAAATCATTTTACAATTTAATTTTCATATCTTTATAATCTACACCGCCATAGGTAGTGGGGGTATTATGCGTTAGTGCAGATGTTTGTAACGGACAGAAAAATAGTCCTACCAACACTTTTTAGTATACCTTATGACTCAGAATTACTTCCTGAATCAATTCAAGTAGTTACGTCCATCTGTGCGGCTGTTGGTCCACATAAAGCCAGTTCGGAAAGTGTATTGAAATTAGTTATGATCGGTCCATTATTTCTTATAGGACCTACACAAATGCCCCCCGGAATGGGACTTTTAGTGTATAAAATTCCTAAATATTAAAAGATTTTAACCATATTGTTTTAAAATAAGTCGTGTAATATTTTAAAAGCATGTGGAAAAATATACGAGGATCGGTCTATTATTTCTCATAGTTACCACCCTTCCAAATATCACTATGAAACTCATAAATCGCACTAATACGTGGGTGTTGTAAACATATTTAGACAAATTAAGATATACATAAGTAAAACCGCTGTGCGAAATTATACGAGGGTTGATTCATAATATTTTCTAACTCACATATAACTCGCCAGAAAAAAATCCTTTTAAAATGGATAAATTTGAAATAAATCTTAAATAAGAAAAACAAATTATGCGAGGGTCATTCATAAATTTTTCATAGCAGTCAACTATGTTGTGTAGGGTATTACCAAGCCGGGCTTAAGAGACTTGTTTTTTTTTCTGTGTAATTTTTGAAATATTTCGTTTTTATCATTATTTATTGCAGAGAAATCGTGTTAATCATTATGACATTTCAGTAACTTTTACTTTCATCCTGTAGACAAAACAAAAACATTAAATCAATTTTAGCTTTTATTTCTGTTGTAATAAAGAAAAAAGAGCTGAAAAAGAGAAGTTTTTTAAATAATTTTTTTCTTATGAAACGCCGCCCAAGAAGTTATTTCTGGCCTTAAGATTCATTACTTTTTCCCCCATTATTTTCAGAAACTCTCTGATAATTTATATTTCGAATCATTGACTCGATTCGTTGAAAACAATTTTATCGTTTTGCTAAAATCTATAATCAAGAAAGAGACGTAATAAAGAAAAAAAATTACTCTTTATTTTAAATTAAATCAGAAGAAAACAAAAAAAACCTGCCATAAAATTCCTGTTTCTTTTTTTAAATATTTAACTTTTTTTCTTCAGATTTTTGTTAAAACTTTCATTTTCTTTTGTATTTAATTTTATCACAATGAATTTAAAAACTAAAAATTTTTTTTGTTGAAACAATTTTTATTTGCAAAAAAAAAAAAATCTGATCGCAAAGAAGCCTCACTTTTGCTTTCATTATCGTTCATACAACACAGGTTGCAAGAACAAGTAGAAATGGTTTGATCGACTTGAATGAGTTATAAGCAATTTCCACTGTAATACTTTCACGCTAACCGTTACAACAATCCATTCCAGATTTGATTTCATTTATCTAAAAGAACATTTTTCACTAATACTAATATCTGCGTACCTTCTTTCAAATTACTATAAACGGCTCGCAAATTCCAGATCCAATACCCTTATTTTTGGATTCAATGAAATCGAAAAAGACTGTAATAAAATTAGCAATTTCATTGAAATTGTTAGATCTAGTTCAGTTCTAGTTCAGCACTAATTCAGTTCTAGTTTAGTTCTGATTCTGTTCTGGTTCTAGTTCAGATTCTAGATCAGTTTTAGTTCAGTTTTGGTTCAGATTCCAAATTAGATTCTAGTTCAGATTCTAGTTCCGATTTTAGTTCCGATTCTAGTTCAGATTCTAGTTCTGATTCTAGTTCCGATTCTAATTCAAATTCTAGTTCAGATTATAGTTCAGATTCTAATTCAAATTCTAGTTCAGATTCTAATTCCGATTCTAAATCTGATTCAGATTTCAGATTTTATTTAAGAATTTAACTGAAATTATATTTCTGATTTTCTATATCAGATTGTAGTCCAGATTATAGTTTAGATTTTAGTAGAAATTTTATTTCAGATTTCAGTTCCATATTAAATTCAGTTCTACATTTAGTTTTCCATACAGTTCTTGATTTAGTTCTTGATTCAATTCTTGATTCAGTTTCTGATTAAGTTCTTGGTCCAGTTCTTAATTGAATTCTTTATTCTTGATTCAGTTATTATTTTGATTCTTAATTCAGGTCTGTATTGATTTCTTGATTCTTTTCTTGATTCAATTTTTCATTCAGTTCGTGATTAAGTTCTAATTATACTCTAGTTATAATTTAATATATAAATCCTGTTTTGGAAAAATATCTGTAATTAGATTTATTGGTTTTATATGCTGGTACGTATTAGATAAACTGGCAAAGAATCTATAGCGCGAAATTTATGACAGTTTTGTTTTGAAGGCCGCAAAAAAATCTAGAAGAATATAAAGTTCTTTTGAAATTCGATTTAAAATAAGGCTTCCATATATCAGATACTCTCTATTTCGAGTTTATGTATTATTTAAAGAATGTCCCAAATTATAAAAATTCTGGACACTCCCCAAATTTATCCAAATCTATTCGATGTCTTATTGCATAAGAGTTTAACTCTTACTTCCAACGAATCACAAAAGGGATTAATCGAAGGTTATTGGAGAGGCTGTTCGTTTCGAAGAAACCATAAATAAGTAGGTATGGTAACGTCAAGTGATTATATGAGTGATTATGATTACATTTACCTTACACTCCACCTCAAAATAACTAACAGCCGAATAGACAAATTTTACTGTAAAACAGCTGTAAAAGTATCCAAACTGAAGGACCAGTATCAAATTTCAATTGATCTTCACAATAAATACTGATCGTCATAATTTTTCTAAAACTTTTATGGTTCTGGAACCGCTTGGTTTAATTTCGAAAATCTGTTATTATCTCCCATTGTCCGATACGAAGGACCATCAATTTTCGTTTCCAATAGACATAATCATTCTTTCCTTGTTCCATCTTCTCTTCTTAAAGAGAGAAGATGGAAGTGTTTTCATTGAATTGAAATTAAAATTCAAAATTAAAAACGTATTTAATTTGTCAACTTAAAATTAATCGTCTGTTGAAATTTTACACAAAACTCATAAAATATATATTTTTTGTATAATTTTCAATTATTAAAGTTGTCTGTTAAATACAGCAGCAGCAGCAACAGTCGCTAGAGGCCGCTGAAACCAACATTGGTTTTTGTAAGTGTGTATCTCTTTTTTGTACCGCAATTGATAAACGTGCAGCAAGTGCAACCTTAATTAATTGAAAATGTCATAAAAATTACAAATTCATATATGAAATGTTGTGCATGAAATGAATGAATACAAAATTCAGTCGAGAGTTACTGAGAGAAGAAAAAAAAAACGTGCAAAAAAACCTACACATGAACTTTTTTTCGGTACAAAAATTAGCGTATTTTTTGCAAAACGAAACCGCCAAAATCCAAAAAAAAGAAGTGGAAATTGAATGAATGACTTAATGAATAAATGAGTGAGTGAGTGAATGAATGAATGGTTAAATATTTAAACAAGTGACTGGTCGCCATCACTCTATTTTAAAGTGTTGGTGGTTGGGTTGCAAAGTATTTGTATTTGTCATTTGGACGGACATTGTTTTTCGGTTCGTTGGTGAATTAGTTGGATGTTGAATGTTTGTTTAGGTTGCCGGGTTAATTTGGATATCGTACTGAGTTCTTTATAATACTGAAAACGAGGGTCAGGAATGAATGAATGAAAAAATTTTACTAAATAAAATTTGAAAGTTTCTATAGAATGAAAATTTATCGTAAATTTTCGATAGAATGAAAATTTATCGTAAATTTTCGATAGAATGAAAATTTATCGTAAATTTTCGATAGAATGAAAATTTATCGTAAATTTTCGATAGAATGAAAATTTATCGTAAATTTTCTATAGATTGAAAATTTATCGTAAATTTTTTATAGATTGAAAATTTATTGTAAATTTTCTATAGAATGAAAATTTATCGTAAATTTTCGATAGATTGAAAATTTATCGTAAATTTTCGATAGATTGAAAATTTATCGTAAATTTTCTATAGATTGAAAATTTATCGTAAATTTTCGATAGATTGAAAATTTATCGTAAATTTTCTATAGATTGAAAATTTATCGTAAATTTTCTATAGAATGAAAATTTATCGTAAATTTTCTATAGAATGAAAATTTATCGTAAATTTTCTATAGAATGAAAATTTATCGTAAATTTTCTATAGAATGAAAATTTATCGTAAATTTTCTATAGAATGAAAATTTATCGTAAATTTTCTATAGAATGAAAATTTATCGTAAATTTTCTATAGAATGAAAATTTATCAAAAATTTTCTATAGAATGAAAATTTATCGTAAATTTTCTATAGAATGAAAATTTATCAAAAATTTTCCATAGAATGAAAATTTATCAAAAATTTTCTATATAAAGAAAATTTATCGTAAATCTTCTATAAAAAGAAAATTTTTCGTAAATTTTCTATATAAAGAAAATTTATCGTAAATCTTCTATAGAAATAAAAATGATCCCAAATTTTTTGTTAAAAAAAATTAATCGCAAATTTTCTATAAAAAAAAAATTATCATAAATTTAAGGAGAATTTGTTAAAAGATTCCTTGAAAAAGAAAATTTCCTATTGAAAGTAAATTTATCTAAAATTTTCTCTAAACGGAAAATTTCATGTAAATTTCCTATAAAATGAAAATTCAAGAGGAAAGAAATTTATCGACAATTTTCTAAAAAAAAATTATAGAAAATTTATTTCAAATCGAAAATTTCCCTGAAAAAGAAAATTTTGCGTAAATTATCTGGCGAAACCTCGTTTTTTTATTTTGAACTCAAACCTCTAGATAAAAATACAAAATAATGTAAAATGTCAAAAATTTATAAATTAATGTCAAAACTATACCAGACAACCAAAAATTGAAGGCAAAAAAGAGAGAAAAAAAACATAAATTCAACCTTCATTAGGAAATGTGCAGATTGTAAGCGACAGCACAAGTGTTACTTTTTCATTTGTACGCTTGAATTTTTTGTTTTCTTCCCTTCCCTGCCTCTGTTAATTTCGGATGCCCTCAATTTAAGCGCATTCTGAGCTATGAACTTCTCTATATGTTTTTTGTTTTTACTTTAATATTATTAATTTGTCTTTTTATTGGTGTTGCCTGTCGCTGTTTAAACAAATCCAAGGACTTAATGGTGGTTTTAAACTGATTAAATGTCTTTCTTTGTCTGTCCGACCGTCCTTCCTTCCTTCTGGATTTCTTTTAGAGATTTTAATGAATTTATAAATAAACGAATGTTTAAGCTTTAAAATACATTTATTAAGCAAAATTATTTTTTTTTTTTAAACCAGCAACAACAACAAAAACAAAAGTTTGTCATTTGTTTTAACTCATTTATTATGCTTCTTCTTTTACATCATATCTTTCTGTTTTTGGTAGGTTTATTGCTTAAGGAATTGGGTCAATATGTCATTTTTAGGCTTGTACTTGTATTCTCTTCCTTTTTTGCTTTGGATTTGTAATTTTTGAAGAGATTTATTTATTTATTTAAATATTTATAAGTTTAATTTTGTTGTTGTTGTGTTATAAATTGAAAAGCTCTTAATTTATTTGGTAATATGCAGAGATATGACCAAAAGGTCATAAATGAGGAGGAGGAAAGATATAAAACTAAAATAACGTACAGTGTTTCATATGAAATCTCTAGGGATAGTAAAACTGTAACTTATGAACGGGATATCGGATACCAGGAGTTGTTAAGTTTCGATCCCAAACTCAGACATATAAAATAAATTAATTTAGACGTATTGTATATCATAGAAAAGGGAAACTATGTCCACTTTTTGAAAATGTATAACATTTTTCACATTAAGAAAATTCTTTTGAATTTTTTTATAAAAAGAGTAAAAAAGGTTTCTCTCCAACCGATATCGGAAAGCAAAAACTTTTGTTACCAAAATTTGAAGAATATAGGGAGTGAGATCGAAAAATTCTTAGCACACATATATGTTAACAAAAGAATTATGAAATTATTAGAACAATTTACTAAAAGAAAGCGATGAATTCTTCAGCCTTTTTCGGAAACCCTTCCATTAACGTTTTTATAGTCCCCCTACACTTCCACTCTCACTATATAAAAAATTTCCTTTACGAATTTATTTCCATTTTCATTTTTCACATGAAACACTGTACAACATGAAAATCGCAAGAGGAGTTTATACGATAATTACGTGACTTTTTGATATTTGTTACAAACTTGCTAAAGTGTCAGGCTTTTTTGCTTTATTTCGGGGATTGACTATCAGAAAAAAATGTTTCTGATATGAAAACAGAAAACATGCAACATTTCAGCACAGGTTGAAAGGGCGGGAGATTGTTCAAGCTTAAAGGCAATTTTATATTTTAGTCAAGGACAAATTTTGACTATAATTTAGGACAATTTTAAAACGAAAAAAAAAACGATTTTTGAATTTAATGGGTCATATGAATACATAGACCCAATAACATTTATCTTATTGCCCCAACTTATTAATTTAAAACTTTAATCGTTGACCAATTGACCGATTGTAAATACCCTAACAAAGAAATTCGTAATATTTCTTCTATTACTTCCTTTATCACTTATTTACCATTACAAAAGATTCTTTATCATTTTCGTCTTTTTGTCAACTTCATCTCCTTCATTTGTGTTATTGTAATTTTCATTTTCGATAATTTTTTAAAGTTCATTTTTAGTTAAAAATAACTGAATGTGACTGAAAGACTTGACGCGATACACAGCAGACAAGTGCAAATGCAAATTGCACTTTTTTTATAAATGTGAACACAAATTACAAAATAATAAAAACTCTGAAAAAATGTTTCATATTGAATAAAAAATACTTTATATTTGTAAGTTTTTTCTTCGTTAAGTATTTTTTGCTCATACTTAAAATGCCTCAAGTGCACAACTTAAACATGTTGTGATATGCGTATTTTTACATACGAGGGATGATTGGAAAATTGGAATTTTTCTTCAGAAAATTTGCAATAAATTTTCTTTTCATAGAAAATTTACGATAAATTTTCTTTTCAAAGAAAATTTGCGATAAATTTTCTTTTCGTAGAAAATTTGCGATAAATTTTCTATTAATAGAAAATTTGCGATAAATTTTCTATTAATAGAAAATTTGCGAAAAATTTTCTATTCATGGAAAATTTGCGATAAATTTTCTATTCATAGAAAATTTGCAATAAATTTTCTATTCATAGAAAATTTGCGATAAATTTTCTATTCATAGAAAATTTGCGATAAATTTTCTATTCATAGAAAATTTGCGATAAATTTTCTATTCATAGAAAATTTGCGATAAATTTTCTTTTCGTAGAAAATTTGCGATAAATTTTCTTTTCGTAGAAAATTTGCGATAAATTTTCTTTTCGTAGAAAATTTGCGATAAATTTTCTATACATGGAAAATTTGCGATAAATTTTCTTTTCGTAGAAAATTTGCGATAAATTTTCTATTCATGGAAAATTTGCGATAAATTTTCTTTTCGTAGAAAGTTTGCGATAAATTTTCTTTTCGTAGAAAGTTTGCGATAAATTTTCTTTTCGTAGAAAGTTTGCGATAAATTTTCTTTTCGTAGAAAGTTTGCGATAAATTTTCTTTTCGTAGAAAGTTTGCGATAAATTTTCTTTTCGTGGAGAATTTGCGATAAATTTTTTTTCGTAGAAAATTTACGATAAATTTTATTCTCATAGAAAATTTACGATAAATTTTCTTTTCATAGAAAATTTACGATAAATTTTCTTTTCATAGAAAATTTACGATAAATTTTCTTTTCATAGAAAATTTACGATAAATTTTCTTTTCATAGAAAATTTACGATAAATTTTCTTTTCATAGAAAATTTACGATAAATTTTCTTCTCATAGAAAATTTACGATAAATTTTCTTTTCATAGAAAATTTACGATAAATTTTCTTTTCATAGAAAATTTACGATAAATTTTCTTTTCATAGAAAATTTACGATAAATTTTCTTTTCATAGAAAATTTACGATAAATTTTCTTTTCATAGAAAATTTACGATAAATTTTCTTTTCATAGAAAATTTACGATAAATTTTCTTTTCATAGAAAATTTACGATAAATTTTCTTTTCATAGAAAATTTACGATAAATTTTCTTTTCATAGAAAATTTACGATAAATTTTCTTTTCATAGAAAATTTACGATAAATTTTCTTTTCATAGAAAATTTACGATAAATTTTCTTTTCATAAAATTTTCGTTTCATTAAAAATTTAATTTAATTATTCTTAGAAAAATTTCCTCGATTTTTTTTTTTTTTTTTTTTTCAAAGAAAAATTTCGTTTTCTAGAAAATTTTCACTAAATTATCTTCTTTGAGTCTTCCTTTTCTCGCGCTCCCTCGTTTATAGGTTTTAATTGCCTGCCCGCATTTGCTCTTTTGCGTTTACGCATTAACTATGCCAACCAGCACGAATTTCACAATTGCATCATTTGGTTTGAAACATTTGTTGTTGTTATTTTTGTTGTTTTTTTTTTTTTCTTTTTATTATTTAAATATTTTTGCCGGTATTTTTTGTGTTTTCTTTTGCATTTTATGGGTTTTTTCTCGTATTTTTTAGTTTTATTTCGTTTGCAAAAAAATTCCTGAGGCCACAAGACGCCATCATTTGTGATTTATTTTTAGGCCTGTTTTTGTGATTTGTTTCTTCTTCTTGGTTTTGTATTCTCCTCTCCAGTGCGTACTTTATGAAAATATAGTAAAAACGTCAGTCCCTCCTTGCGATTATTTATGGTAATTATTTTTTTTGTTTTCTGGTTGATTTTTTTGTCATAAATTCCGGAATCTTTTTCACTTGTGAAATTTTATGTTTGTTACTGTTTTTTTTTTTTTTTTTTTTGGTAGTGAAGTACCTTTTTTCCACTGTGGCGGACCTTCTAGTTGTTCTTTTGTTTGTTACTTCTAATTAAAAAGGAGGATATTTTATTGGTGATGTTTCTAAAAGCCATTAAAAAAATAGTTAAAGTGGGATAATCATAAGGGATAGAAAATTTAAAAATTCCACAAAATTTTGTATAGAAAGAAAACTTTTATAAAAAGAAAATTTAACGAAAATTTTCTATAAAAAAAATTTAACAAAAATTTTCGATAAAAAGAAAATTTAGCAAAAATTTTCGATAAAAGAAAATTTAACAAAAATTTTCTATATAAAGAAAATTTAACGAACATTTTCTATAAAAAGAAAATTTAGGGAAAAATGTCTACAAAAAAAATTTAACGGAAATTTTCTAAAAAAAGAAAATTTAACGGAAATTTTCTACAGAAAGAAAATTTAACGAAAACTTTCTATAAAAACAAAATATAACGAACATTTTCAATAAAAAGGAAATTAAACGAAATTGTTCTTTAAAACGAAAATTTAATGAAAATTTTCTATAAAAAGAAAATTTAACGAAAATTTTCTATAAAAAGAAAATTTAACAAAAATTTTTGATAAAAAGAAAATTTAGCAAAAATTTTCGATAAAAAGAAAATTTAACAAAAATTTTCTATAAAAAGAAAATTTAACGAACATTTTCTATAAAAAGAAAATTTAAGGAAAATTTCTACAAAAAAAATTTAACGGAAATTTTCTATAAAAAGAAAATTTAACGGAAATTTTCTACAGAAAGAAAATTTAACGAAAACTTTCTATAAAAACAAAATATAACGAAATTTTTCAATAAAAAGGAAATTAAACGAAATTGTTCTTTAAAACGAAAATTTAATGAAAATTTTCTATAAAAAGAAAATTTAACGAAAATTTTATATAAAAAGAAAATTTAAGGAAAAATTTCTATAAAAAGAAAATTTAACGGAAATTTTCTACAAAAAGAAAAGTTAACGGAAATTTTCTATAAAAAGAAAATTTAACGGAAATTTTCTATAAAAAGAAATTTTTTAAGGAAAATTTAAAGAACATTTTTTTATGAAAGGAAAATGTGAAGAAATTTAATGACAATTTTACAAAGAAAGAAAAGTTAACAAATATTTTCTATAAAAAGATATTTCAACGAACCTTTTCTAAAAAGGATTTTCTTTGGAAAAAAGAAAATTTATTAATTAAAAATCTAAAATTTATTAAAAAACCTAAAAATTTGTTACTTTATGAAATTGCAATTGCACTTTACAGAATTATCAATATATTCACTGTGCCCCAAATAGTGGCAAATATCAATATTAATTTTACTTACTACCTTAGGTAACACCTGCATTTGCGTTGCCCACAAGTGTTCCACAGGAAAGTTGCACTTGTAATAATTACAAAATTATCAAATGAATTTTTCATTTTGCAAAAAACTCTTCGAAGATATGAAAAATCAACAAATTTATTTAAAACAAATATTCTTTTATACCCCTACAACACTGGCAACACTTCTACGTGTGTATGTGTGTTTGTGATACCAATTACACTCATAAAAAAGTGATGTATTAAAATTACACGCAACAAAATGTAAACAATAAATAAAAAAGCTTTTTATTTTATTTAACATTTTTCACATTAAATTAATGTTTACAAACAAAATATTTAACGTTACACATAAACTGACAAACAGAAAAACAAACAATCAACCTAAAAAACTAAATAGAATAACAACAACAACATTGAAGAAATATTGAAAATAATTTCAGAATTGATATCAAACAAAAAAAAATAGCAACAGAAAAAATATGTGTCAATAACATAACAAAATGATCAGCTACAAACATTTGCTATTGCTCCCCAACAACTTCACCTTTCCCCTTGATGCCTTCTGAAACCCCCACCTACTTACAAACATGATGACATGTAATGTGCCGGTCCCCATTTACTTGCGGAATATATTTTAACTCAAATTCAATATAGCGTTGCAGAGAGAGGAAGAGAGAGAGAGAGAGAAAAAACTATGAAAATATTCAAAACACCCGCTTTTTTTTCTAACAAAATATTTATTTTATTATACACGACTAAATAGTTTTTTTGTTGTTGTTTTTTTTAAATTTGACAACTGCAAAACACAACAGAAAATTATGTCACATACCAACAATTTTGACATTTTCTAAAACTTTAGACAATTCTATTACGACACTTTGCAAAGGAGACAAATAAACATAAAATCGGCATAAAAGCGCTATAATGCTATAAATACAATATGAGCGACAACGTCAACACAGACAATGACAAAATATCAACAAACATTTGATGGGATTGGAATTTATTTGAAACGTCAGGTTAGAACTGGAAAAACCATAATTCTATGTGAGAGTGTGAATAGACTTTTTGAAAGAGAGAATTTTTCAGATTCCATCTTTCATTAAGAAGAGGTTAGAATAGAATTGTCTATCAACGAGATCTGTACAATAGATATTATAGTCTATTCTATAATCGAGACTATAGTATATTCTAAAATCGTGACTATAGTCTATCTATAATCAAGACTATAGACTATTCTATAATCGAGACTATAGTCTATTCTATAATCGAGACTATAGTCTATTCTATAATCGAGACTATAGTCTATTCTATAATCGAGACTATAGTCTATTCTATAATCGAGACTATAGTCTATTCTATAATCGAGACTATAGTCTATTCTATAATCGAGACTATAGTCTATTCTATAATCGAGACTATAGTCTATTCTATAATCGAGACTATAGTCTATTCTATAATCGAGACTATAGTCCTATTCTATAATCGAGACTATAGTCTATTCTATAATCGAGACTATAGTCTATTCTATAATCGAGACTATAGTCTATTCGATAATCGAGACTATAGTCTATTCGATAATCGAGACTATAGTCTATTCGATAATCGAGACTATAGTCTATCGATAATCGAGACTATAGTCTATTCTATAATCGAGACTATAGTCTTTCTATAATCGAGACTATAGTCTATTCTATAATCACAGTCTATAGACTAGTTTATAATCGAACTATAGTCTATTCTAAATCGAGACTATAGTCATTTATAATCGAGACTATAGTCTATTCTATATCGAGACTATAGTCTATTCTATAATCGAGACTATATCTATTCTATAATCGAGACTATAGTCTATTCTATAATCGAGACTATAGTCTATTCTATAATCGAGACTATAGTCTATTCTATAATCGAGACTATAGTCTATTCTATAATCGAGACTATAGTCTATTCTATAATCGAGACTATAGTCTATTCTATAATCGAGACTATAGTCTATTCTATAATCGAGACTATAGTCTATTCTATAATCGAGACTATAGTCTATTCTATAATCGAGACTATAGTCTATTCTATAATCGAGACTATAGTCTATTCTATAATCGAGACTATAGTCTATTCTATAATCGAGAGTATAGTCTATTCTATAATCGAGAGTATAGTCTATTCTATAATCGAGACTATAGTCTATTCTATAATCGAGACTATAGTCTATTCTATAATCGAGACTATAGTCTATTCTATAATCGAGACTATAGTCTATTCTATAATCGAGACTATAGTCTATTCTATAATCGAGACTATAGTCTATTCTATAATCGAGACTATTCTATATCGAGACATAGTCTATTCTATAATAGAGAATATAGTCTATTCTATAATCGAGACTATAGTCTATTCTATAATAGAGAATATAGTCTATTCTATAATCGAGACTATAGTCTATTCGATAATCGAGACTATAGTCTATTCGATAATCGAGACTATAGTCTATTCTATAATCGAGACTATAGTCTATTCTATAATCGAGACTATAGTCTATTCGATAATCGAGACTATAGTCTATTCGATAATCGAGACTATAGTCTATTCTATAATCGAGACTATAGTCTATTCTATAATCGAGACTATAGTCTATTCTATAATCGAGACTATAGTCTATTCTATAATCGAGACTATAGTCTATTCTATAATCGAGACTATAGTCTATTCTATAATCGAGACTATAGTCTATTCTATAATCGAGACTATAGTCTATTCTATAATCGAGACTATAGTCTATTCGATAATCGAGACTATAGTCTATTCGATAATCGAGACTATAGTCTATTCGATAATCGAGACTATAGTCTATTCTATAATCGAGACTATAGTCTATTCTATAATCGAGACTATAGTCTATTCGATAATCGAGACTATAGTCTATTCTATAATCGAGACTATAGTCTATTCTATAATCGAGACTATAGTCTATTCTATAATCGAGACTATAGTCTATTCTATAATCGAGACTATAGTCCTATTCTATAACCGAGACTATAGTCTATTCTATAACCGAGACTATAGTCTATTCTATAATCGAGACTATAGTCTATTCTATAATCGAGACTATAGTCTATTCTATAATCGAGACTATAGTCTATTCTATAATCGAGACTATAGTCTATTCTATAATGTAGACTATAGTCTCTTCTATAATCAAGACTATAGACTATTCTATAATCAAGACTATAGACTATTTCTATAATCGAGAGTATAGACTATTCTATAATCAAGACTATAGACTATTCTATAATAGAGAATATAGTCTATTCTATAATCGAGATTATAATCGAGTCAATATTATAGTCTATTCTCTAATCGAATTTTTAGTCCATAATTGAGATATTAATCTGGTCTAAAATTGGTATCGTAGTTCCATAATCGGGACTAAAGTCAGGTCTTTAATAGAGATTATAGTCAGGTCTGTAGTTATGGTATCATGTAAAGTCGAGATTATAGTCGAATTGGAAGTCAGGTCTATATTCGAGATTGTAGTTAGATGCATAGAGGAGGTCATGATCTGGTCCATACTCGAAACTAAATTTATTCTATATTCAGGTCTATTTTCTAAATTATGAAATAATATATTTTCTAAATTGTAGTTTAGTATTTTTTCTGAACTATAATCAAGCGTTTTCTAATCTAATTTCTAGGATCGATTATACTCTGGACAATATTCTAGTTTGAAATGGAGGGTATATAACATTCTTTATAACCGGTAATTTACAAAATTCCTAGAAATTGTTTTAAATTTTTAAGTGTTTTTTCTGCTGCTGCTGTCGCTTGTGTGTGAGTGTGATATTTTCTAAGAACGAATTTCGTTAAGATTTTTTTCCAATTGTTGCTGCTACTTTTTTATACTTTTTCAAGTGTTTCACTTGAGTTAAGAAGGCAATTGTTGTTATTGCGGCTGCTGCTACTGTTACGATTTCTGAATTGAACTTAAAATTCTAATTGAAAAAAATCACAAAATAGTCTTTTGTTGGGTGCTGCTGGTGCTAATTTAAATGCGTTTTTTTCTATTTCATTTTCAATTTAAATGAAAAAATATTTCATTTTTATTAATGAACGTCAGAGACAATGTTGACACTTTTAGTTGTTTATTCATTATTGTTGTTATTTTGTTGTCATTTTGTTGCTATTTTTGTGTGGCTATAAAAATTAGATTTTAGTTTTTTTTTCGTGTTGAAATACATAATTTTGTTAAATGTCAGTAATATTTTGTCATTTGTGGCATAGTTACATTTATTTCTTTTTCTCTCCATTAAACCCGGGTGTTAATAAAGTTTAGACAGAAATTTATTTTTAGAAAAATATTTGCAAATGAGACCCATATAAATTCAGCAAAAAGAGCTTTAAATGAACGTGAGAAAATTTGATGTAAAATAGACTTAACAATTTTTTCTTAAATTTCCAAATAGTTTTGTATAATTTTGAATTCAACGTAAATCCTGGAACTTTTTTCCATTTGTAATAACTTTTTAACAAGTTTTCATTGTTCTTAAAAATCTTGACATAAATACAAATTTGGAAAAATATTTTCCTTTCTTTTTTTATCCGAAATTTATTTTTCTACACATATAATTTTTATGATCCATAACCAGAATAATTTGTAGGTTTTTTTCTTTATTTAATAAAGTGTTTATGTGAATCTTCAATAACAATTATAATAAGATTATTCCACCAAAAAACTATATTAACGTCATTTATCTGATAAAGTGTTTTAACTCCAAACTTTTTAAAAGAAATGTAAATTATGAGTAATTGGCTTCCTATG
>PYHX02000495.1:37333634-37364531 GCA_004302925.2 Cochliomyia hominivorax | reverse complement strand
TTTTCAATTTTCACTGAATAAGAGCTGAGTTTTTTTCAAGTTCATCAGAAAGCGTACAACCCCTGTCTCGTCAGGTGCGTCTTTGGTCACCCTCCAAATTTAGTAACCTCGAGTATTTTAAAAGTATCTAAATTTGACTTAGAAAACCTAGAAGAGGTTGGATTTTCAGGCCAAGATCTAAGCTTTATACACAAGTAGTTGAGTATCCATGATTCAAAGTTTTTAAAGAAAAAATTAAATTTAAATAAAAATTTAAATTTTTGTTGTTGTTTTTTCAGAAATATAAAAATTATATAAATTTTAATGAAATTAAAACGAATAAATTTATTCATTTAAAATTTTAATATTTTATATATATTTTTTCATGAATCAAAAAATTACAAATATTCCCACTTTTCAATGTTGTAATTCCCAAAATTCCAATCCGTAAAAATCATATGTAAAAGTTTGACTTTTTTCACTGAAATAATTACTCTGTCATCATTTGTTCCGTCTGGCTTAGAATACATTCTGGTGTTTACCCTTCATATATGATTCCAGCTCTGCGATATTTAAGACAAGAAAAGTAAATACTTTTTTCTTTAACTTGACGTTGGACAGGGTTTGTGGCAGATCTTTTCCTCAAGTTCATTCAAATTTTGTTTACACTCATGTCTATTAGGATTTCTTTACAAAAGATTAAAAAATTTTATTTCAGAACAAAAAATGAGTTTATCAGTGAATAAATATAATCAATTTTTGGAAATAATACAAAAAATCGATTTTTCGAACTTAAACTTCAGATCTTTTAACGGATTAATAAAATTAAATATGAATTATTGCAATTCTTCATAAGAATTCTAGAACATATGATGAAAAAAATTTTGAGTCTGTATTAAGCACTCCAACTTTAAAAGTCAAAACAAGGGGGAGGGTAAAAATGAGCTTAAAATTTTTTCGACTTTAATATCTCTGAAACTACAGGGATTACCTACACACGTAAGCATATGTCTATCTATATACAAAATTTCTCTATTCATAATCAATTCAAAATCAACTTTTACAAGTTAACTAACTTTGGGGGGATCACCGACTAACCTACCTCCCTTAAGTAATTGTACGTCTTCAAATCAATTCGAAATTCCTGCAGCTCTAACCATGTGGAATTTCGTTAGGATATCTTTAGTTACAGAATTATTTGCAAAAAATCGATTTGAACATATTGTGTGACACAGTGACCAATTTAAGTAAAAAATAATTTCTTGAAACAAGCTTTGTCTGTGTTGGAATTTCAGAACAGAAGATGTGTTATTTCGTGGTCATGCAGTACCCATATTTAACTTGTTTTTGTTTAACAAAAATCTCATATCCTCTATAAGTTTAAGTCGATTTAAAAGGATGTCTGATCCGATATGAAAAAACGATTAAATAGTGAGCCACTGTGTAAATGAGATCCATTAAAAAATGTATAACTTTGAAAAAACTAACTGAAGAATCGATTTCGATTAAGGTTGGGAATTGATTATCTATGTTCACTGCCAATTTTATATGAAATCGATTCTTAGTGACCGATTTATCGAAAAGTGAACTTCTTAGAATTGTTGTTTTATCTGAATCAAAAAATCTAAAACATAAAACATCTCAATATTTTAGTCGATTTTAAAATCTTTGTTGACCATTCACTATTCCGAAATACATTTTGGAAAAACTTAATTTTTGCGTTTTTTTTCCGAAAATATGGTAACATTTTTTCGCTCTAAAATGTACTATTTTCCTCTGAAGTACACTTTTTTCTTATAATTCTGAATAAATTCTTAAAGCAATATATAAGAATTGAACTTAATGAAGGGTATCTGAGACGATATGAAAAAAATGGATTTAATATGCGAAACATGTTTTCACAGAAAATATAAATCTCTTTCAAATAAACTTTTAATTTCACTTCCTCTGAGAGGAAAGAGTTTGCCGAATTTAAGACGAAATTATTGTTCCTAAATAAGAATCTTTCTCTTAAAATTGAAAGTAATTTTTATATATAATTTTCTTTAAAATCCCTGTAAATTCATTAATCGATATTTATAATGACATACATTGAGACTTTTTCCCCTACCCAATATTATTATTATTAGATTTGTGCCAGCATTTAGTTGAAAATCATTTCAGTTTTGTTTCCACAACTGTTTTTGTTTTTGTTGTTTTGTTTTGAGGATGTTGTCGTCATTATGTTGCATTTTGTTAAAACAAAATGCTAATGTTGTTTTAATACGCCAACACCAACAACAACACCAGCCAGCAACATCAGCTTCAGCAATTGACACAACAACATCAACAACAAGAACAGCAGCAACAACAACAACAATATTATATACAACATCAGCAGCAACAACAACAACAACTAATACAACAACTGTTATTAGCAACAGCAGCAACAACAACAACAACATCAGGCAAGTGTTAAATTGCAATAAATTCAATTTTTTATTTATTTTTTTCGATTTTTTTCTTATTATTTTTATTACTTTTTTAATTAAACAGCATTTTGTTGTTGTGGTTTTAACTACTTCTTCTTCATCATCCACATCTTCGTTTTCATCATTATCTTGTTTTTCTTAGACTAGACGTTTGAAACAAGTTGTGTTTTTTTCAGAAATATTAAGAAATATTTGTGTTTATTTTTAAGTTTTTTTCTTCTTTTAAACTTTATTTCAGATGAATTTAAATTATTTGTCAAGTGTTTTTAGCAGATTTTTTCAGATTTCATGCTGATTTTTTTTTTTTTTTTGAGTATTGAAATATTCTGAAAAAATATTGCGAAAATTTTAGTTTTTTTTTTGTTGAGATTTTAGAATAAATATGAGGTTTCGCAACATTTTTTTAATTAAAGTGCAAAACTGTTGAAATTTTGTTTTAAATTCGTCAACAACTCTCAAAGATTCTAAATCGATTGTTTTTGGAGATAATTCGTTAACTTTGGCACCGTTACAGATATCTAAATGAAATTTCATATGTTTAGAGCTGAGTTGTATTCGAGTTCACTGGGAGGGAGTATAAAACCCTATTTAGACAGGGACCTACTAGGTGACGCTCAAAACATGGCCACCTCGGATATGTTGTTGATTTTGATTTTTTTAATTAATTTATGAATTTAGAATTTATTGTAGAGATAAAAATGTAACCCATTTTTAGCCCTGCTTTCTTAGTCTTTTCAAATTAGCGGGTTTAAAGATTTTAAGAAAAGTTTAGTACATCGCATTTTATATTTTTTAGACACTGGCCAAATTATCATTACTCAATCAAGTTTTTACTTCCTATGGTCACTTAAAAATGTGTTTATATGTATTTATATTATACACTGAACCAAATGTCGTAGATAAAATTAACGAAAATTTTTCGTAGAACTTTAACGAAGAAAAAGGTGTTAAATAAACAATAATATTGTAATTAACAGAATTTTTCTTCAAATTGAAGAATTTTCTTCAAATATACTAAAATAATGTAATCAAAAAAATTGTTTACTAAAAGATGTTTAATTGAATAAATTTCATTCAAAAATTAACGCAAAATGTGTTAAATCAACAGATATTTAGTGAAAACGACAGTAACTCATCGTAATATTTTGAGTTGTCTATTACATTTCCCAAACTACTTAATTATTATCTAAAACAAGCTTTTACCCGATGCGCCTTTCTGCATAAAAATTTTACTCAGTTCTAGATTACGAAAGAAATTTCACAAATCACAAATTGCAGTGTATTGAAAAATGTAATTGAGACCAAATTCTGGCGGCAGTAAATCTATAGATATTCCATAATCAATATTTGCTCTGTATGGGGGTACTTCTCCCTTCCTCTATCCGTCTTAGATTTTGTTCCTTGAGGAAGTCATTGGGGTCAAATCTTAAATTTCTCACTGTTACAGTTCTTAAGATATTCTATAATCCTTCCCTTAGTCCTTAATAGTTTATGTATTAATTTCGTAAATTTAACTTAAATATGGTATTTAAATTGAATAATATTCATCAATATTAAGAATTTATTTTTGTCAATTTGAATAATTTTTTATTCAAATTGAATAATATTTATTCAAATTAAAACAACATTTTTATTAACGAATTGAAATAATCATATTGACATTTTTTCATCAATTTAAAGAATTTACGTAAAATCAACGAAAATTTTCGTTATGATGAATAAAGGTTTTGTTGGCTGATATATAACCTACTTTTCTTCATTTCTACACACTTTTCATTATATATACCACCTTTTTTGGCTCAGTGTTTATTTATCTCTTATAGTTTTCGAGTTATTTACATTTGAATTTTCAAATTTGGAAATTTTATTAGATCTTAAGTAAGTTTTTTCTTCATATTTTTGGGAATTTAATTTGGAATCACAATGTATTAACCTTCGGAAAATTCTGAAAATTTCAGACATATATCTTTGTTATATATAATTTATATACTTTAAAATTCCTTAAAAATTCATAGGAGCGTGGTAAAATTTTTTTAAATCCGCTATTTTCCTCTTTATTCTTAACGTAAATTCAAGTAGTGCAAATTCGAGGTTATTATGAGAAATATTTTCCGATCAGCCCTATCAAAATTTCTTTATTTTTACAATTTTGTTATTGAGTTTTTTAAATAAAAATTCAAAGAAAAGGTACTTTGACCAAGATCTTACATATGTTTAGCATGTAACGCTAGAATGAATAATATTCTGAAAAAAGTCAATTTGGAAAAGAGTTTTCCTTAGTTTTGAATTTTGGGTATTTTGAAATCAAAAGTGGGAATCAGTTTATTGTCCTGAATAAAGAACAGTTTTGTTTATATTATGCTGAAATTTCACGATAATAGCTAAAATTGTATGGATTTTATTAAAGATCAAATATTTAACGCATTTTCAGAAAATTACACATAAAATTAAATTTTAGGTGTTGAGAAATTTGATCTTTAAAACCTCGTTATATGTCGATAATTACCATTAAAATGATGTCAAACAATTTTATAAAGACTTAGTTTCTTCGAGATTGTTCGATTCTTGAATTAAAGCGTTTTATGACCATAATTTAAAAATGCTGAGAATTCCAAATATTATAGTTCAAAAAATACATATTTATGTTATACAAAAAATTCCTCCTGATTTTTTTGTATTCACCCTTTATTTTTTATTGATTTTTATTTATTTACAAATAAAAAAAATATCTGAGTTATCATGTTATTTAGTTATCAGCCAAATACAACATTTTTCTTTAATCTCTGATTTTAATATTTCAACTTAAATATTGAAAAACGACGAAATCAACTTAAATTAAAGACAAACAAAACGTTTTGAGTGAATTGACAAAGTGACAGTTGGTTTGATTTGTGAATGTCTGGTGATATGAAATACATGCAATTTCATGATTTACTATTTTAATTTTAAATAAAATTAAAAAAAAAATAAATAAATAAATAATAAAATCAAGTTATAAAGTTGACAATATTTCAAACATACAACTCACTGACAAGTTGCAATTGGGATTTGTTTTGGTTTTTTTTTTTTAATTTATGAAAACAATATTTTTTTGTGACAAACATTTTTTTTGCGAAAACAACGATAAATAAAATATGAAGAGATTTGAAGTTTAAGTTAAAGTTTTGTTTGAAATAAAATGATTTATTTACAACATCAGACGAAGTGTCTGATGTGTTTGCACAAAATATGATAATAATGATGATTATGATCATCATCATTATGATGATGATAATCTCCTTTTTTTTGCAAAAACATATGATCTCTACTCAGCTTAAACAACCCACAGTTAAATTTGGATTTCGATGTTTGTTTTTTTTTTATTTTTAGTTCCGTTGAAAAGATTTCAATGACAATTTTTTCAACACCTTTTTTTTGGAGTTTTAAAATACCCGGTGTGCTTTGCTCCTAAATCCTCACAATGTGTATTAAACTAATGTCATACAACCAAATTCGTTCTAAAATTTTTGAATAAAATTTAGAAAAATTTTTTTTAGAAAAAATTTTTGAATAAAATTTAGAAAAGTGACATAATTTGGACCAATTATTATTGAGAGTTTCGTCTCTCCTTTTTCACTTATAAAACTAATTTGCAAATTTTATGAATTCGAGCTGCAAAAGTTGTATGAACAGTATCAAAGTCCTTCGTTGCCTATTTTTTCAGCAGAGCAATTTTTTGAAGAAAGTGATTGGAACTAAACTTTTTACCTCCACAGCTATAATTCCACAGATAATAATTGCATTGCATGGTGGCGCTACCTCTTCCTTTGAACGTAACCACCTTCCATTTTGTCCATTAAAACTATTTCCACTACTTGAGAAAGTAATTGTTATAGAACTCTCACTTCGATAGCACTTCATATATTCAATAGTAAATATTTATCTATTGTTTGGGGCCTACATCTCCCCAGTAAAACTGTTCCTTGATAAAAAATTGGGATGAATTATCAAAATCCTCTTATATCAATAGTTCTTCACATATTCGATAATAAAAAATTGCTACCTCTCTCCCTGATCCCTTTCGTCCCACATTGTGTCCAGTAAAACTGTTACAAACGAAAATAATTGAGATAAAATCTTAATAAATCTCACTTCAATAGTTCTTTTGTAATTCGATTATCAATGTTACCCTTTTCTGCTGCTTCTATCCGTTCGGCATTTTAGCCAGTAAAAGAGATACTTTTGGGAAAGTGATTGGAACCGAATTTGAGAACTTTCTTCATTACTTTCTCTATTATTATTTGAGAACTTTCTCTATACGGTAGATATTTCGTAATCAATATTTGCTTTGCATAAGGAGTACAACTCTTCCTGGTCCTATCCGTCCTTTATTTTGCCTAATAAAACAGATCCTAGAGAAAGTGATTGGGACTAAATTTGAGAACACTCGGGGTTATAGTTTTTAAGATACCCGATGATCAATATTTACTTCTATGTGAGCTACCACTCCCCCTGCCCCAAAGCGCCTTACTTTTGGCTAATAAACAAATCCATGAGATAGTGATTGGGGCCAAGTTTGTTCCATAGTACTTTAGTTATTCGATAATCAATTTGTATAGGGGTACCCCTCAACCTGGTCCTATCGGAATTTTTTATAGCCTATGTAATTTCGGGTATTCCCAAACAACATACAGACAAACACAGATTCATTTTTATATATAAAAAATACAAAAAATATTAATTTTGCTCAAAATTTTTTTAAATTTTTTTATGGAAAAACTCTAAATCATAAAATGATTTAATTTTTAGAAATCATTTTACAATTTAATTTTCATATCTTTATAATCTACACCGCCATAGGTAGTGGGGGTATTATGCGTTAGTGCAGATGTTTGTAACGGACAGAAAAATAGTCCTACCAACACTTTTTAGTATACCTTATGACTCAGAATTACTTCCTGAATCAATTCAAGTAGTTACGTCCATCTGTGCGGCTGTTGGTCCACATAAAGCTTGTTCGGAAAGTGTATTGAAATTAGTTATGATCGGTCCATTATTTCTTATAGGACCTACACAAATGCCCCCCGGAATGGGATTTTTAGTGTATAAAATTCCCATTCCGGGGGGAATGTGGAAAAATATACGATTATCGGTCTATTATTTCTCATAGTTACCACCCTTCCAAATATGACTCTGAAACCCATAAATCGCACCAATACGTGGGTATTGTAAACTTATTTAGACAAATTAACATATACATAAGGTAAAACGCTGTGCGAAATTATACGAGGGTTGATTCATAATTTTTTCTAACTCACATATAACTCGCCAGAAAAAAATCCTTTTAAAATGGATAAATTTTAAATAAATCTTAAATAAGAAAAACAAATTATGCGAGGGTCATTCATAAATTTTTCATAGCAGTCAACATAGTTGTGTAGGGTATTACCAAGCCGGCTTGAGAGACTTGTTTTTTTTTCTGTGTAATTTTTAAAATATTTCGTTTTTATCATTATTTATTGCAGAGAAATCGTGTTAATCATTATGACATTTCAGTAACTTTTACTTTCATCCTGTAGACAAAACAAAAACATTAAATCAATTTTCGCTTTTATTTCTTTTGTAATAAAGAAAAAAGAGCTGAAAAAGAGAAGTTTTTTTAAATAATTTTTTTTCTTGTGAAACGCCGCCCAAGAAGTTATTTCTGGCCTTAAGATTCATTACTTTTTCCCCCCATTATTTTCAGAAACTCTCTGATAATTTATATTTCGAATCATTGACTCGATTCGTTAAAAACAATTTTATCGTTTTGCTAAAATCTATAATCAAGAAAGAGACGTAATAAAGAAAAAAAATTACTCTTTATTTTAAATTTAATCAGAAGAAAACAAACAAAAAACTGCCATAAAATTCCTGTTTCTTTTTTTAAATATTTAACGTTTTTTTCTTCAGATTTTGTTAAAACTTTCATTTCTTTTGTATTTAATTTTAACACGATGAATTTAAAAAATAAAAGTTTTTTTGTTGAAACAATTTTTATTTGCAAAAAAAAATCTGATCGCAAAGAAGCCTCACTTTTGTTTTCATTATCGTTCATACAACACAGGTTGTAAGAACAAGTAGAATGGTTTGATCGACTTGAATGAGTTATAAGAAATTCCCTGTAAGACTTTCACGCTTAACGCTACAACAATCCATTCCAGATTTGATTTCACTTATCTAAAAGAACATTTTTCACTAATACTAATATCTGGGTACCTTCTTTCAAATTACTATAAACGGCTCGCAAATTCCAGATCCAATACCCTTATTTTTGGATTCAATGAAATCGAAAAAGACTGTAATAAAATTAGCAATTTCATTGAAATTGTTAGATCTAGTTCAGTTCTAGTTCAGCACTAATTCAGTTCTAGTTTAGTTCTGATTCTGTTCTGGTTCTAGTTCAGATTCTAGATCAGTTTTAGTTCAGTTTTGGTTCAGATTCCAAATTAGATTCTAGTTCAGATTCTAGTTCCGATTCTAGTTCCGATTTTAGTTCCGATTCTAGTTCCGATTCTAGTTCCGATTCTAGTTCAGATTCTAATTCATATTATAGTTCAGTTCTACTTCAGTTCTAGTTCAGATTTTAAATTAGATTCTAGTTCAGATTCTAGTTCAGATTCTAGTTCTGATTCTAGTTCCGATTCTAATTCAAATTCTAGTTCAGATTATAGTTCAGATTCTAATTCAAATTCTAGTTCAGATTCTAATTCCGATTCTAAATCTGATTCAGATTTCAGATTTTATTTAAGAATTTAACTGAAATTATATTTCTGATTTTCTATATCAGATTGTAGTCCAGATTATAGTTTAGATTTTAGTAGAAATTTTATTTCAGATTTCAGTTCCATATTAAATTCAGTTCTACATTTAGTTTTCCATACAGTTCTTGATTTAGTTCTTGATTCAATTCTTGATTCAGTTTCTGATTAAGTTCTTGGTCCAGTTCTTAATTGAATTCTTTATTCTTGATTCAGTTATTATTTTGATTCTTAATTCAGGTCTGTATTGATTTCTTGATTCTTTTCTTGATTCAATTTTTCATTCAGTTCGTGATTAAGTTCTAATTATACTCCAGTTCTACTTTTAATATATAAATCCTGTTTTGGTAATATATCTGTAATAAGATTTATTGGCTTTATATGCTGATAAGTATTAGATAAACTGGCAAAGAATCTATAGCTCGAAATTTATGACAGTTTTGTTTTGAAGGCCGCAAAGAAATCTAGAAGAATATAAAGTTCTTTTGAAATTCGATTTAAAATAAGAGTTTCATATATCAGATACTCTCTATTTCGAGTTTATGTTTTATTTAAAGAATGTCCAAAATTATAAAAATTCTGAACACTCCCCAAATTTATCCAAATCTATTGCATAAGAGTATAACTCTTACTTCCAACGAATCACAAAAGGGATTAATCGAAGGTTATTGGAGAGGCTGTTCGTTTCAAAGAACCATAAATAAGTAGCTACGGTAACGTCAAGTGATTATATGAGTGATTATGATTACATTTACCTTACACTCCACCTCAAAATAACTAACAGACGAATAGGCAAATTTTACAGTAAAACAGCTGTAAAAGTGTCCAAACTGAAGGACCAGTATCAAATTTCAATTGATCTTCACAATAAATACTGATCGTCATAATTTTTCTAAAACTTTTATGGTTCTGGAACCGCTTGGTTTAATTCCGAAAATCTGTTATTATCTTGCATTGTCCGATACGAAGGACCATAAATTTTCGTTTCCAATAGACATAATCATTCTTTCCTCTCTTTAAGAAGAGAAGATGGAAGTTTTCATTGAATTGAAATTAAAATTCAAAATTAAAAAACGTATTTAATTTGTCAACTTAAAATTAATCATCTGTTGAAATTTTACACAAAACTCATAAAATATATATTTTTTTGTATAATTTTCAATTATTAAAGTTGTCTGTTAAATACAGCAGCAGCAGCAACAGTCGCTAGAGGCCGCTGAAACCAACATTGGTTTTTGTAAGTGTGTATCTCTTTTTTGTGCCGCAATTGATAAACGTGCAGCAAGTGCAACCTTAATTAATTGAAAATGTCATAAAAATTACAAATTCATATATGAAATGTTGTGCATGAAATGAATGAATACAAAATTCAGTCGAGAGTTACTGAGAGAAGAAAAAAACGTGCAAAAAAACCTACACATGAACTTTTTTTCGGTACAAAAATTAGCGTATTTTTTGGCAAAACGAAACCGCCAAAATCCAAAAAAAAAAGAAGTGGAAATTGAATGACTGACTTAATGAATAAATGAGTGAGTGAGTGAGTGAATGAATGGTTAAATATTTAAACAAGTGACTGGTCGCCATCACTCTATTTTAAAGTGTTGGTGGTTGGGTTGCAAAGTATTTGTATTTGTCATTTGGACGGACATTGTTTTTCGGTTCGTTGGTAAATTAGTTGGATGTTGAATGTTTGTTTTGGTTGCCGGGTTAATTTGGATATCGTACTGAGTTCTTTATAATACTGAAAACGAGGGTCACGAACGAATGAATGAGAAAATTTTACTAAATAAAATTTGAAATTTTCTATAGAATGAAATTTATCGTAAATTTTCTATAGAAATAAAATTTAACGTAAATTTTCTATAGAATGAAAATTTATCGTAATTTTCTATAGAATGAAAATTTATCGTATATTTTCTATAGAATGAAAATTTATCGTATATTTTCTATAGAATGAAAATTTATCGTAAATTTTCTATAGAATGAAAATTTATCGTAAATTTTCTATAGAATGAAAATTTATTATTAAATTTTCTATAGAATGAAAATTTATCGTAAATTTTCTATAGAATGAAAATTTATCGTAAATTTTCTATAGAATGAAAATTTATCGTAAATTTTCTATAGAATGAAAATTTATCGTAAATTTTCTATAGAATGAAAATTTATCGTAAATTTTCTATAGAATGAAAATTTATCGTAATTTTCTATAGAATGAAAATTTATCGTAATTTTCTATAGAATGAAAATTTATCGTAATTTTCTATAGAATGAAATTTATCGTAAATTTTCTATAGAATGAAAATTTATCGTAATTTTCTATAGAATGAAAATTTATCGTAAATTTTCTATAGAATGAAAATTTATCGTAAATTTTCTATAGAATGAAAATTTATCGTAAATTTTCTATAGAATGAAAATTTATCGTAATTTTCTATAGAATGAAAATTTATCGTAAATTTTCTATAGAATGAAAATTTATCGTAAATTTTCTATAGAATGAAATTTATCGTAAATTTTCTATAGAATGAAAATTTATCGTAATTTTCTATAGAATGAAAATTTATCGTAAATTTTCTATAGAATGAAAATTTATCGTAATTTTCTATAGAATGAAAATTTATCGTAATTTTCTATAGAATGAAATTTATCGTAAATTTCTAATAGAATGAAAATTTTATCGTAAATTTTCTATAGAATGAAAATTTATCGTAAATTTCTATAGAATGAAATTTATCGTAAATTTCTATAGAATGAAAATTTATCGTAAATTTTCTATAGAATGAAAATTTATCGTAAATTTTCTATAGAATGAAAATTTATCGTAAATTTTCTATAGAATGAAAATTTATCGTAAATTTTCTATAGAAAGAAATTTATCGAAATTTTCTATAGAAAGAAATTTATCGAAAATTTTCTATAGAAAGAAAATTTATCGAAAATTTTCTATAGAAAGAAAATTTATCGAAAATTTTCTATAGAAAGAAAATTTATCGAAAATTTTCTATAGAAAGAAAATTTATCGAAAATTTTCTATAGAAAGAAAATTTATCGAAAATTTTCTATAGAAAGAAAATTTATCGAAAATTTTCTATAGAAAGAAAATTTATCGAAAATTTTCTATAGAAAGAAAATTTATCGAAAATTTTCTATAGAAAGAAAATTTATCGAAAATTTTCTATAGAAAGAAAATTTATCGTAAATTTTCTATAGAAAGAAAATTTATCGTAAATTTTCTATAGAAAGAAAATTTATCGTAAATTTTCTATAGAAAGAAAATTTATCGTAAATTTTCTATAGAAAGAAAATTTATCGTAAATTTTCTATAGAATGGAAATTTTTCTCAAATTTTCTATATATTTTAAATTTTTCGCAAATTCTCTATAGAATAAAAATTTATCGTAAATTTTCTATAGAAAGAAAATTTATCGTAAATTTTCTATAGTAAGAAAATTTATCGTAAATTTTCTATAGAAAGAAAATTTATCGTAAATTTTCTATAGAAAGAAAATTATCGTAAATTTTCTATAGAAAGAAAATTTATCGTAAATTTTCTTTAGAAAGAAAATTTATCGCAAATTTTCTATAGAAAGAAAATTTATCGTAAATTTCCTATAAATAGAAAATTTATTGTAATTTTCTATAGAATGGAAATTTTTCTCAAATTTTCTATAGAGTGAAAATTTTTCTCAAATTTTCTATAGAATGAAAATTTTTCGCAAATTTTCTATAGAATGAAAATTTTTCGCAAATTCTCTATAGAATAAAAATTTATGGTAAATTTTCTATAGAAAGAAAATTTATCGTAAATTTTCTATAGAATGAAAATTTATCGTAAATTTTCTATAGAATGAAAATTTATCGTAAATTTTCTATGGAATGAAAATTTATCGTAAATTTTCTATGGAATGAAAATTTATCGTAAATTTTCTATGGAATGAAAATTTATCGTAAATTTTCTATGGAAGGAAAATTTATTGTAAATTTTCTATAGAAAGAAAATTTATCGTAAATTTTCTATAGAAAGAAAATTTATCGTAAATTTTCTATGGAAACAATATTTCCTATAAAATGAAAATTTTATGAAAATTCAAAAGAGGAAAGAAATTTATCGACAATTTTCTAAAAAAAATTATAGAAAATTTATTTCAAATCGAAAATTTCCCTGAAAAAGAAAATTTTGCGTAAATTATCTGGCGAAACCTCGTTTTTTTATTTTGAACTCAAACCTCTAGATAAAAATACAAAATAATGTAAAATGTCAAAAATTTATAAATTAATGTCAAAACTATACCAGACAACCAAAAATTGAAGGCAAAAAAGAGAGAAAAAAACATAAATTCAACCTTCATTAGGAAATGTGCAGATTGTAAGCGACAGCACAAGTGTTACTTTTTCATTTGTACGCTTGAATTTTTTGTTTTCTTCCCTTTGCCGCTGTTAATTTCGGATGCCCTCAATTTAAGCGCATTCTGAGCTATGAACTTCTCTTTATGTTTTTTTGTTTTTACTTTAATATTTTTAATTTGTATGTTTATTGGTGTTGCCTGTCGCTGTTTAAACAAATCCAAGGACTTAATGGTGGTTTTAAACTGATTAAATGTCTTTTTGTTTAAACTGTCCAATTGCCTGTCCGACCGTCCTTCCTTCCTTCTGGATGTCTTTTAGAGATTTTAATGAATTTACAAAAAACGAATGTTTAAGCTTTAAAATACATTTATTAAGCAAATTTAATTTTTTTAAACCAGCAACAACAACAAAAACAAAAGTTTGTCATTTGTTTTAACTCATTTATTATGCTTCTTCTTTTACATCATATCTTTCTGTTTCTGGTAGGTTTATTGCTTAAGGAATTGGGTCAATATGTCATTTTTGGGCTTGTACTTGTATTCTCTTCCTTTTTTGCTTTGGATTTGTAATTTTTGAAGAGATTTATTTATTTATTTATTTAAATATTTATAAGTTTAATTTTGTTGTTGTTGTGTTATAAATTGAAAAGCTTTTAATTTATTTGGTAATATGCAGAGATATGACCAAAAGGTCATAACTGAGGAGGAGGAAAGATATAAAACTAAAATAACGTACAGTGTTTCATATGAAATCTCTAGGGGAAGCAAAACTGTAACTTATGAACGGGATATCGGATACCAGGAGTTGTAAAGTTTCGATCCCAAACTCAGGCATATAAAATAAATTAATTTAGGAATATTGTATATCATAGAAAAGGAAACTTTGTCCACTTTTTGAAAATGTATAACATTTTTCACATTAAGAAAATTCTTTTGAATTATTTTATAAAAAGAGTAGAAAAGGTTTCTCTCCAACCGATATCGGAAAGCAAAAATTTTGTTACCAAAATTTTAAGAATATAGGGAGTGAGATTGAAAAATTCTTAGCACACATATATGTTAACAAAAGAATTATGAAATTATTAGAACAATTTACTAAAAGAAAGCGATGAATTCTTCAGCCTTTTTCGGAAACCCTTCCATTAACGTTTTTATAGTCCCCCTACACTTCCACTCTCACTATATAAAAAATTTCCTTTATGAATTTATTTCCATTTTCATTTTTCACATGAAACACTGTACAACATAAAAGTCGCAAGAGGAGTTTATACGATAATTACGTGACTTTTTGATATTTGTTACAAACTTGCTAAAGTGTCAGGCTTTTTTAGCTTTATTTCGGGGATTGACTATAAGAAATAAAAATGTTTCTGATATGAAAACAGAAAACATGCAATATTTCAGCACAGGTTGAAAGGGCGGGAGATTGTTCAAGCTTAAAGGCAATTTTATATTTTAGTCAAGGACAAATTTTGACTATAATTTAGGACAATTTTAAAACGAAAAAAAAAACGATTTTTGAATTTAATAGGTCATATGAATACATAGACCCAATAGCATTTATCTTATTGCTCCAACTTATTAATTTAAAACTTTAATCGTTAACCAACTGACCGATTGTAAATCCCCTAACAAAGCAATTCGTAATATTTCTTCTATTACTTTCTTTATCACTTATTTACCATTACAAAAGATTCTTTATCATTTTCGTCTTTTTATCAACTTCATCTCGTTCATTTGTGTTATTGTAATTTTCATTTTCGATAATTTTTTAAAGTTCATTTTCAGTTAAAAATAACTGAATGTGACTGAAAGACTTGACGCGATACACAGCAGACAAGTGCAAATGCAAATTGCACTTTTTTATAAATGTGAACACAAATTACAAAATAATAAAAACTCTGAAAAAATATTTCATATTGAAAAAAATACTTTATAATTGTAAGTTTTTTCTTCGTTAAGTACTTTTTGCTCATACTTAAAATGCCTCAAGTGCACAACTTAAACATGTTGTGATATGCGTATTTTTACATGCGAGGGATGATTGGAAAACATCAAAATTTTTCTCTTTATAGAAAATTTGCGATAAATTTTCTTTTCATAGAAAATTTGCGTTAAATTTTTTTTTCAAAGAAAATTTGCGATTATTTTTTTTTCAAAGAAAATTTTCGATAAATTTTCTTTTCAAAGAAAATTTGCGATAAATTTTCTTTCCAAAGAAAATTTGCGATATATTTTCTTTTCAAAGAAAATTTGCGATAAAATTTCTTTCCATAGAAAATTTGCGATAAAATTTCTTTACACATAAAATTTGCAATTAATTTTCTTTTCATAGAAAATTTGCAATAATTTTTTTTTTCATAGAAAATTTGCAATAAATTTTCTTTTCATAGAAAATTTGCAATAAATTTTCTATTCATAGAAAATTTGCAATAAATTTTCTTTTCATAGAAAATTTACGATAAATTTTCTTCTCATAGAAAATTTGCGATAAAAATTTTTTTCGTAGAAAATTTGCGATAAATTTTCTTTTCGTAGAAAATTTGCGATAAATTTTCTTTTTGTAGAAAATTTGCGATAAATTTTCTTTTTGTAGAAAATTTGCGATAAATTTTCTTTTCGTAGAAAATTTGCGATAAATTTTCTTTTCGTAGAAAATTTGCGATAAATTTTCTTTTCGTAGAAAATTTGCGATAAATTTTCTTTTCGTAGAAAATTTGCGATAAATTTTCTTTTCGTAGAAAATTTGCGATAAATTTTCTTTTCGTAGAAAATTTACGATAAATTTTCTTTTCGTAGAAAATTTACGATAAATTTCTTTTCATAGAAAATTTACGATAAATTTTCTTTTCATAGAAAATTTACGATAAATTTTCTTTTCATAGAAAATTTACGATAAATTTTCTTTTCATAGAAAATTTACGATAAATTTTCTTTCCATAGAAAATTTGCGATAAATTTTCTATTCATAGAAAATTTGCGATAAATTTTCTATTCATAGAAAATTTGCGATAAATTTTCTATTCATAGAAAATTTGCGATAAATTTTCTATTCATAGAAAATTTGCGATAAATTTTCTATTCATAGAAAATTTGCGATAAATTTTCTATTCATAGAAAATTTGCAATAAATTTTCTATTCATAGAAATTTGCAATAAATTTTCTATTCATAGAAAATTTGCAATAAATTTTCTATTCATAGAAAATTTGCAATAAATTTTCTATTCATAGAAAATTTGCGATAAATTTTCTATTAATAGAAAATTTGCGATAAATTTTCTATTCATAGAAAATTTGCGATAAATTTTCTATTCATAGAAAATTTACGATAAATTTCTTTCATAGAAAATTTACGATAAATTTTCTTTTCATAGAAAATTTACGATAAATTTTCTTTTCATAGAAAATTTACGATAAATTTTCTTTTCATAGAAAATTTACGATAAATTTTCTTTTCATAGAAAATTTACGATAAATTTTCTTTTCATAGAAAATTTACGATAAATTTTCTTTTCATAGAAAATTTACGATAAATTTTCTTTTCATAGAAAATTTACGATAAATTTTCTTTTCATAGAAAATTTACGATAAATTTTCTTTCATAGAAAACTTGCGATAAATTTTCTTTTCATAGAAAATTTACGATAAATTTTCTTTTCATAGAAAATTTACGATAAATTTTCTTTTCATAGAAAATTTACGATAAATTTTATTTCATAAAAATATTCGTTAAATTTTCGTTTCATAAAAAGTTTAATTTAATTATTCTTAGAAAAATTTCCTCGATGTTTTTTTTTCAAAGAAAAATTTCGTTTTCTAGAAAATTTTCACTAAATTATCTTCTTTATGTCTTCCTTTTCTCGCCCTCCCTCGTTTATAGGTTTTAATTGCCTGCCCGCATTTGCTCTTTTGCGTTTACGCATTAACTTTGCCAACCAGCACGAATTTCACAATTGCATCATTTGGTTTGAAACATTTGTTGTTGTTATTTTTGTTGTTTTTTTATTTCTTTTTATTATTTAAATATTTTGCCGGTATTTTTCTGTTTTCTTCTGCATTTTATGGGTTTTTTCTCGTATTTTTTAAGTTTTATTTCGTTTGCAAAAAAATTCCTGAGGCCACAAGACGCCATCATTTGTGATTTATTTTTAGGCCTGTTTTTGTGATTTGTTTCTTCTTCTTGGTTTTGTATTCTCCTCTCCAGTGCGTACTTTATGAAAATATTGTAAAAACGTAGATTCAGTCAGTCCCTCCTTGCGATTATTTATGGTAATTATTTTGTTGTTTTCTGGTAGATTTTTTGTCATAAATTCCGAAATCTTTTTCACTTGTTAAATTTTATGTTTGTTACTGTCTTTTTTTGTTTTTGGTTGTGAAGTACCTTTTTTCCACTGTGGCGGACCTTCTAGTTGTTCTTTTGTTTGTTACTTCTAATTAAAAAGGAGGATATTTTATTTTATTTTCTATAAAAAGAAAATTTAACGAAAATTTTCTATAAAATGAAAATTTAACGAAAACTTTTTATAAAAGAAAATTTAACGAACATTTTCTATAAAAAGAAAATTTAACGAACATTTTCTATAAAAAGAAAATTTAACAGGAAATTAAACGAAATTGTTCTTTAAAACGAAAATTAAACGAAATTTTTCTATAAAAAAATTAACGAACATTTTCTTTAAAACGAAAATTAAACGAAAATTTTCTATAAAAAAATTAACGAACATTTTCTATAAAAAGATAATTTAATTAAAATTTTTAACGAAAATTTTCTACAAAAAGAAAATTTAACGAAAACTTTCTAAAAAACAAAATATAACGAAAATTTTCAATAAAAAGGAAATTAACGAAATTGTTCTTTAAAACGAAAACTAAACGAAAATTAAAAATTAACGAAAATTTTCTATAAAAAGAAAATTTAACGAAAATTTTCTATAAAAAGAAAATTTAACGGAAATTTTCTACAAAAAGAAAATTTAACGGAAATTTTCTATAAAAGAAAATTTAACGGAAAATTTCTACAGAAAGAAATTTAACGACAACTTTCTATAAAAACAAAATATAACGAAAATTTTCAATAAAAAGGAAATTAAACGAAATTGTTCTTTAAAACGAAAATTTAACGGAAATTTTCTACAAAAGAAAATTTAACGGAAATTTTCTATAAAAAGAAATTTAACGGAAATTTTCTATAAAAAGAAAATTTAACGGAAATTTTCTATAAAAAGAAAATTTAACGGAAATATTCTATAAAAAGAAAATTTAAGGGAAATTTTCTATTAAAAGAAAATTTAAGGGAAATTTTCTATAAAAGAAAATTTAAGGGAAATTTTCTATAAAAGGAAATTTAAAGGAAATTTCTATAAAAAGAAAATTTAACGAAAATTTTCTATAAAAAGAAAATTTAACGAAAATTTTCTATAAAAAGAAAATTTAACGAAAATTTTTCTATAAAAAGAAAATTTAACGAAAATTTTTTAGAAAAAGAAATTTTCTGTAGAAGGAACATTTAATTAGATTTTTCTATAACGAAAAGAAAATTAAACGAAAATTTTCCATTAAAAGAAATTTTAACGAAAATTTTGCTCTAAAAGGAAATTTTTTTAAGGAAAATTTAAAGAACATTTTTTTATGAAAGGAAAAAGTGACGAAAATTTTCTATAAAAGGGAAATTTAATGACAATTTTACAAAGAAAGAAAATTTTACAAATATTTTCTATAAAAAGATATTTCAACGAACCTTTTCTAATAAGGATTTTCTATGGAAAAAAAATTAAAGAAAATTTTTCTTAAAAGCTAAATTAAACGATTTTTTTTATAAAAAAAAAAACGAAAATTTTTTAGTAAAAGAAAATTTATTAATTAAAAATCTAAAATTTATTAAAAAACCTAAAAATTTGTTACTTTATGAAATTGCAATTGCACTTTACAGAATTGTCAATATATTCATTGTGCCCCAAATAGTGGCAAATATCAATATTAATTTTACTTACTACCTTAGGTAACACCTGCATTTGTGTTACCCACAAGTGTTCCACAGAAAAGTTGCACTTGTAATAATTACAAAATTATCAAATGAAGTTTTCATTTTGCAAAAAACTCTTCGAAGATATGAAAAAATCAACAAATTTGTTTAACACAAATATTCTTTTATACCCCTACAACACTGGCAACACTTCTACGTGCGTATGTGTGTTTGTGATGGCAATTACACTCATAAAAAAGTGATGTATTAAAATTACACGCAACAAAATGTAAACAATAAATAAACAAGCTTTTTATTTTATTTAACATTTTTCACATTAAATTAATGTTTACAAACAAAATATTTAACGTTACACATAAACTGACAAACAGACAAACAAACAATCAACCTAAAAAACTAAATAGAATAATAACAACAACAACAATGAAGAAATATTGAAAATAATTTCAGAATTAATATCAACAAAAAAAATAGCAACAGAAAAAATATGTGTCAACAACATAACAAAATGATCAGCTACAAACATTTGCTATTGCTCCCCAACAACTTCACCTTTCCCCTTGATGCCTTCTGAAACCCCCACCTACTTACAAACATGATGACATGTAATGTGCCGGTCCCCATTTACTTGCGGAATATATTTTAACTCAAATTCAATATAGCGTTGCAGAGAGAGGAAAAGAGAGAGAGAGAGAGAGAGGAAAAACTATGAAAATATTCAAAACACCCGCTTTTTTCTAACAAAATATTTATTTTATTACACACGACTAAATAGTTTTTCTTGTTGTTGTTTTTTTAAATTTGACAACTGCAAAACACAACAGAAAATTATGTCACATACCAACAATTTTGACATTTTCTAAAACTTTTAGACAATTCTATTACGACACTTTGCAAAGGAGACAAATAAACATAAAATCGGCATAAAGGCGCTATAATGCTATAAATACAATATGAGCGACAACGTCAACACAGACAATGACAAAATATCAACAAAAATTTGATGGGAATGGAATTTATTAGAAACGTCAGGATTGAACAGGAAAAACCATAATTCTATGTGAGAGTGTGAACACTGTGGAGAGAGGAACAATAACAGACTTTTTGAAAGAGAGAATTTTTCAGATTCCATCTTTCATTAAGAAGAGGTTAGAATAGAATTGTCTATCAACGAGATCTGTTCAATGAACGAGATTATAATCTGTAATAGAGATTATTGCTAAGTCTATAATCGAGATTATTGTCTATTCTATAATCGGGACTATAGTCTATTCTATAATCGAGACTATAGTCTATTCTATAATCGAGACTATAGTCTATTCTATAATCGAGACTATAGTCTATTCTATAATCGAGACTATAGTCTATTCTATAATCGAGACTATAGTCTATTCTATAATCGAGACTATAGTCTATTCTATAATCGAGACTATAGTCTATTCTATAATCGAGACTATAGTCTATTCTATAATCGAGACTATAGTCTATTCTATAATCGAGACTATAGTCTATTCTATAAACGAGACTATAGTCTATTCTATAATCGAGACTATAGTCTATTCTATAATCGAAACTATAGTCTATTCTATAATCGAAACTATAGTCTATTCTATAATCGAGACTATAGTCTATTCTATAATCGAGACTATAGTCTATTCTATAATCGAGACTATAGTCTATTCTATAATCGAGACTATAGTCTATTCTATAATGGAGACTATAGTCTATTCTATAATCGAGACTATAGTCTATTCTATAATCGAGACTATGGTCTATTCTATAACCGAGACTATAGTCTATTCTATAAACGAGACTATAGTCTATTCTATAATCGAGACTATAGTCTATTCTACAATCGAGACTATAGTCTATTCTATAATCGAGACTATAGTCTATTCTATAACCGAGACTATAGTTTCTTATATAATCAAGACTATAGACTATTCTATAATCGAGACTATAGTCTATTCTATAAACGAGACTATAGTCTATTCTATAAACGAGACTATAGTCTATTCTATAAACGAGACTATAGTCTATTCTATAAACGAGACTATAGTCTAATATATAAACGAGACTATAGTCTATTCTATAAACGAGACTATAGTCTATTCTATAAACGAGACTATAGTCTATTCTATAAACGAGACTATAGTCTATTCTATAAACGAGACTATAGTCTATTCTATAAACGAGACTATAGTCTATTCTATAAACGAGACTATAGTCTATTCTATAAACGAGACTATAGTCTATTCTATAAACGAGACTATAGTCTATTCTATAAACGAGACTATAGTCTATTCTATAAACGAGACTATAGTCTATTCTATAAACGAGACTATAGTCTATTCTATAATCGAGATTATAGTCTATTCTATAATCGAGACTATAGTCTATTCTATAATCGAGACTATAGTCTTTTCTATAATCGAGATTATAATCGAGTGTGTGATCAATATTATAGTCTTTTTTCTATTCGAATTTTGAGTCCATAATTGAGACATTAATCTGGTCTAAAATTGGTATCGTAGTTCCATAATCGGGACTATAGTCAGGTCTTTAATAGACATTTAAGTCAGGTCTGTAGTTATTGTATCATGTAAAGTCGAGATTGTAGTCGAATTGGAAGTCAGGTCTATATTCGAGATTGTAGTTAGATGCATAGAGGAGGTCATGATCTGGTCCATACTCGAAACTAAATTTATTCTATACTCAAGTCTATTTTCTAAATTATGAAATAATCTATTTTCTAAACTGTAGTCTAGTCTTTTTCTGGACTATAATCTAGCGTGTTCTAATCTAATTTATAGGATCAATTATTCTCTGGACAATTTTCTAGTTTGAAATGGAGGGTATATAACATTCTTTATAACCGGTAATTTAAAAAAAAATTCCTAGAAATTGTTTTAAATTTTTAAGTGTTTTTTTTTTCTGCTGCTGCTGTCGCTTGTGTGTGAGTGTGATATTTTCTAAGAACGAATTTCGTTAAGATTTTTTTTCCAATTGTTGCTGCTACTTTTTTTATACTTTTTCAAGTGTTTCACTTGAGTTCAAAAGGCAATTGTTGTTATTGCGGCTGCTGCTACTGTTACGATTTCTGAATTGAACTTAAAATTCTAATTGAAAAAAAATCACAAAATAGTCTTTTGTTGGGTGCTGCTGGTGCTAATTTAAATGCGTTTTTTTCTATTTCATTTTCAATTTAAATGAAAAAATATTTCATTTTTATTAATGAACGTCAGAGACAATGTTGACACTTTTAGTTGTTTATTCATTATTGTTGTTATTTTGTTGTCATTTTGTTGCTATTTTTGTGTGGCTATAAAAATTAGATTTTAGTTTTTTTCGTGTTGAAATACATAATTTTGTTAAATGTCAGTAATATTTTGTCATTTGTGGCATAGTTACATTTATTTCTTTTTCTCTCCATTAAACCCGGGTGTTAATAAAGTTTAGACAGAAATTTATTTTTAGAAAAAATATTTGCAAATGAGACCCATATAAATTCAGCAAAAAGAGCTTTAAATGAACGTGAGAAAATTTTATATAAAATAAACTTAACAATTTTTTCTTAAATTTCCCAAATAGTTTTGTATAATGTTGATTCGTAATAACTTTTTAACAAGTTTTCATTGTTCTTAAAAATCTTGACACAAATACTAATTTGGGAAAATATTTTCCTCTCTTTATTTTCCGAAATTTATTTTTCTACACATATAATTTTTATGATCCATAACCAAAATAATTGTTTATGTTTTTGTTGAATCTTCAATAACAATTATAATAAGATTATTCCACCAAAAAACTATATTAATGTCATTTATCTGATAAAGTGTTTTAACTCCAAACTTTTTAAAAGAAATGTAAATTATTATGGTTCCAAAATTATTGTCCACTCTATAAACCGAAGTCCGGTCTACAATCAAAGTTATAGTCGGTTCTAAAATTGAGATTAAGTTTGGAATATAGTTTCTTCTATAATCGACATTTATATTCTGTTCTATAATCGAGATTATAGTCTGGTCTTTGAGAATATAGTTCGGTCTGTAATGGAAATTGTAATCTGCTCTATAATAGAGATTGTAGTCTGTTTTTAAATCGAGACTAGACTGTAATGTAGACCATTATATATAAAAATGAATCTGTGTTTGTTTGGGTTTTATAGACAGCTTCATCGAAAGTTTTTAAATTTGGTCCCAATAACTTTCACAAGGAGCTATTTTAGTGAACCAAATTTGAACCGATAGGACCAGGGGGGGAATACCCTACATATAAAGCAAATAATAATTATCGAATATCTAAACATCAAGGGAAGAGGAAGCTTCCATGCAATGCAAATATTAAATAAAATTTTAGAACGGACAGGACCGGGGGCATTTGGCAAAATGTCCATTGCTTAGAATTTTTTCCAATGTTATTAATTACTACCCAAAAAAAAAAACTTCTCCGTTGATAGAAACCCTGATTCAGGTAGAAGAAATTTTCCAAATGAAGTTTCTGAAGCCAAAAAAGTAATAGTAGGAAAGCAGCCAGCTTATCCCAGTTATCGGATTATTTGATATAAAAAGTTAAAACTAATAACGGTTTAAAAGTAAACAAGGCTCAAAAAGTTCGTGAGGAACGCTTCTAAAAATTTAAAGGCCAACAACGGAGTACGAAAATTGAACTTATGTTTTTTTAATATTCTTGCTACATATTTTTCGCAACTTCCTTGTCAAAAGTTGTATGTTTCTGATGCTCGAAGGAATATTGAAGAAAAGTTTAGGACCCGAAATTTCCAATAATTTCATACAAAAAAGGTAGTTTTCATTCATAATGTTTCATTCATGTGTCCACTTCATTTTGGCCTGATTTGGTATCCTGTCACTATGGTTCACAAGCCCTTGAGTGGAACAATCATGTGGTATTTATACCAAGAGAGACAAATCTTCCAAATTGTCCGAAGCTAAGGACAGTTGGAGAAAAAATCATGAAACAGGTGTCCAAACGTGTGGTAGATTTTAAACAGATGCACTACCCGTTCGTGCAAAGTGACAGAAAGCAAAAACGTTTAATGGTAGGGTTTCCGAAGGGTCCGAAATTTCATTGCCAGTGATAGAACTATATTTTTATGTTAACTGTAATAATAACTTTATCAAAAACTTTAAGTTAGAATATATGTATGTAAAGAATTTTTTGATCCCACACCTTATAATCTTGATTATTGTTTACTCTTAAGTTATAACCTGTTCCATAATCGAAATATAGCCCCAGTAACGAATGTCTTTCTTATCTGAATATTATGCTTGAATAAAATTATTTTTCAACTACTTGTAAAAATTTGGTTCTTAATCCCTTTTTTCACAGCAATTTGGCGTAAATTTATTTGAAAACATTGTTGTTGCATAAACAAATTATTGACGTTTTTTATTGTTATTTTTCATATTCATTTATTATTTTTAAATAATTAATTGTGAATATTTAACAAATTGCCTGGACAGG
This sequence comes from Cochliomyia hominivorax, assembly GCA_004302925.2. NCBI lineage: Eukaryota > Metazoa > Arthropoda > Insecta > Diptera > Calliphoridae > Cochliomyia > Cochliomyia hominivorax. The sequence continues at coordinate 37,339,485 of PYHX02000495.1, read as the reverse complement.
AATATAAACAATAAAAGCAACAGAAAAACAAAAACAATAAATAAATAAATAAATAAATAAATAAATAAATAAATAAATAAATAAATAAACAAATTATTGAAATTAACAATTTGTTATTCTTAAGTTGAAATTAAAAACATTTAAAAACAAAAATTTTAACATCATAAATAAACAGGGATGGAAAATTTTATTAAAATGAAATTTCTAGAAGGAATTTTCTTTTACACCTGCCCGAGTCTGCTGTCAGAAATTCCACAAGATGATTTCTTTTTGTTCAAAAAACAAAATTCCAAAATTAAACGCCATAAACTTTTATTTCGCTCCTCTCATCATCATCATTGTAAATTATTTACAAAAATAACCGTTTTCTTTCATTTGTCCCCCTTTTCAAGATAGGACACCATCTTTTGCACTCAAAATGTCAACTTAAAAATGAAATTATTATTTCACTAAATTGTCTGATGAACAATGAAAGAATGCTATATTCGGCTATGCCGAATCCGCAATACCCTACATCACAAACGCATGTGAAGTAAATTCACACTCATACGTTCATACTCTCATATAAACTGAAAAATACATAAAACGCTTTTCTTAACTTCAACACAGAAACACGCAATTTGTCATGAAATTATATATATTTTTGGCTATAACTTTTTCTCTACTGAACCGATTTTGACAATTTTTAGAATGGTAATGAGGTACATTCAGCTTAATATTGTCGTGAAATTTTATTCAAATCTTTTGATTTATAATTATTTATTTTACGAAAGTTCTACGATTGAACGTAGAGGTTGCTCCAGATATCGGTCTATAAGAATACTAAACCGACTCTGCAGGTTTAAAATAGGAAACTTCTCAGGACTGTAACAAATACTCAGGCAACATTTCATTAAGTTCTGTCAATTAATACGAATGTAAGCGCGCCAACAACATTCAGGCAGATGGACATAGCTAAATCGAATCAGATGTTGATTTGATGTAAATTCAGTATGGGATTATAGATGATTCATTCTTAGCATTACACGCGAACTGACAAAGTCAATACACCCTCTTCACCACTTGTGGTGGTGAAGGGTATAATAAGTGAAATACAAAATAATAAACCAATTCGTAAATCGCCTTAAACTACATTATTTTGTTGTTGTTTTTATATATTTTTTGTTGTTGTATCGTAAATTAAAGTTTATTTTTTGTTGATGTTATTTTCTGACTTTGTTGTTATTTATGGAATTGAATCAAGATGCCGCTTGATTTCTACCGCTCAGTTGGTAAGTAAATCAAGTCAAATCGATGACGACGTTTATACGATTATATATCGATATTATTTATGGTTCAGTGATTTGTTGGTGGTCTGTCTTTTGAAATTGCCAATAACTGTTTAATAACTGTCTTTAAGCGGTAATCAAATAAAATTGAAATTAAATTCTTTGAAAATGAAGGAAAAAAACAAAAATCAAAAAAAAAAAAAAAACAAAATTATAATAAATAAAACTGACATCTGAAATGCAGGTTGAATTTTTGAATCAAGAAATGGGAAAATTGATAAAAATGCAGATTGAAAGAAAATAAAATATAAGATACCAATATAGTGGGTGTTTTCTATTGATCAGAACGAATAAAAATTAATTTTATAAAATCTGAAACACTTAAAATTTTTTTACGGAAATTTTCACATAAATTTTACAGGAATAGAAAATTTACGATAATTTTTTTTCATAGAAAATTTAAGGATAAATTTTCTTTTCAGAGAAAATTTACGATAAATTTTCTTTGTCAGAGAAAATTACGATAATTTTTCAGAAATTACATAATTTTCTTGTCAGAGAAAATTTACGATAAATTTCTTTTCATAGAAAATTTACGATTAAATTTCTTTTCATAGAAAATTTACGATAAATTTTCTTTTCATAGAAAATTTACGATAAATTCTCTTTTCATAGAAAATTTACGAAAATTCTCTTTTCATAGAAAATTTACGATGAATTCTCTTTTCATAGAAAATTTACGATAAATTCCTTTTCATAGAAAATTTACGATAAATTCTCTTTTCATAGAAAATTTACGATAAATTCTCTTTTCATAGAAAATTTACGATAAATTCTCTTTTCATAGAAAATTTACGATTAAATTCTCTTTTCATAGAAAATTTACGATAAATCTCTTTCATTAGAAAATTTACGATAAATCTCTTTTCATAGAAAATTTACGATAAATTTTCTTTTCATAGAAAATTTACGATAAATTTTCTTTTCATAGAAAATTTACGATAAATTTTCTTTCATAGAAAGTTTACGATTAAAATTTTCTTTTCAATGTTCCATTATATTTTCCTTTTACAGAAACTTTAATAGAACTTTCTTCCTTTACAGAGTTTTCGTTAGAGTCGGTGTTATAGAAGATTTTTGTTTAATTTCTTTTCTATCAAAAATTTTCGTTTTTTTATATAGAATAATTTCGTTCTATTTCCTTTCCATAGAAAATTTTCGCCTATATTTCTTTTTTGAAGATTTTTTAAATTTTCTTTTTTTAGAAAATTTCCTTTAGCGAATTCTTGTATAGAATTAATGTAGAAATTTAAACTTTCTTTCTATAGAATTTTTTCGTTACTTTTTTCTTTAAAAAAAATTTTAAAACTACTTTCTGGATAGAAAAAAATTTCTTTCTATAAAGTTATAATTTTCATAAAGTCTTGTTTTAAAAGAAAATTTTTGAGGGAAATTTTAATTTAATGTTGTTTTTAAAGGAAATTTTTATAAAAAATCCTTTTATTAAATTGTTATAAATTTTTTATAGAATTTTTCTTTCACAAAATTTCTTTTTTATGGGATTTTTTTTCGTAAAAGTTATGGGATGTTTTTTATTAAATTTGAACTTAAATAAGAATTTTCATAACATTTCCTTTTAGAAGATTATTTTTACAAAATTCCCTTTTTATGGGAAATTTGTTTTAAAATTTCCTTTAATTTTTCCTTAAAATTTCTCTGATAGGAATTATTCTTAAAGTTTCTTTTTTGTATGATTTCACCACAAATAGGATTTTTACAAAATTTCCTTTTATGGGAAATTTTCATAAAATATTTGTTAAATTCTTTAAGTTGCATTTTGTTTGTTTTAAAATCTTCAAATATTTGAGATACAATTTGTTGTTGGAGTTTGTAAAATGTCAATAAAATAATTTTGCCATAAAACCCTTAAGGATATTTTGGTGAGAATTTAAAATTTATATTTAAGTAATAATTTTCTCATGTAATATTTTTCTTCTCTTCTTCGCTTCCCTGAAATTATAATTTAAGTTGATTTTATGGGTTTTTAACAAATTATATGGCAGCCAATACAGTTTATAGAAGAAAAAGCTCAATTTCCTATAAAAAAGGTAAAAACTAAACCATAATTTGGTACATATGATTGACCGAGGGTATTTTTATCTGGTTTTTGGAATGTATATTTTTTTGATCTTTTACCACACATTTTTCTTTATTCTTCCTGAACCCCAACTTATCCCAGCTTGTAACATATTTTGGCGTTATTTCATGATTTTTTTTGTCTTTTGAACTTTTTCTTGGAGATCTTGATTATGAAATTTTATTGGAATTTGGAAGAAAAAACGCTTCTGGTTACTAGGAAATTTATTCTGTTGTCATAATCTCCACCACCACAAGTTCGTATATTAAACAGCATGATATATTAACTTTCGTCATTCCTTGTGTAACCGCTAATAAGGAACGTATCAGATTTCATAATGTACTATATATTCTTGCATCATATCAAAATCTGTCAGGCCTGATTAAGTTATAGTCCGTCCTGTATCATCTGTTGTTGGCATGCTCACATCTACAGTAATTGACAGAGTTCAATAAAATTTGGCCTGAGTTTTGTTTTGGCCTAAAAAGTTTTCTATTTAAAACCAGCAAAATCGGTTGAGTATGTTTAAAGATATAGACAGATATCTATGGCAAGCTTTAAGTTCTTTCATAAAATTCTCAATTATAAATCGAAAATTTGAATACGATTTTGCCATAATATTTGGCTTCATTACCGTTCAAAAGTTATCAAAATCGGTTCAGTAGAAAAAATGTTATAGGGAAAAATAAAAAAATAAACGTTATATATTGTATATGTCTGTGAGTATGTGTTATTGTATTTTCTTCACATGGATTTGTGGTGAAGGGTATTGGAATATTCGTCATAGCCGAATATATTATTCTTTCTTGTTGTTGTTGTTGTTGTTGAATTTTATTGAATAATTTTATTTTTCTCAAATTTTTTTCATCTGATTTAATATTTAATTTTAAATTAAAATTATCTGCTTTTTCTCTTCTCTTTACAGGTAAGTTTTTGTTCACTTCAACACCTTTTACTTGATTATCATTAAATCATAATTATATCTCTTTTTCTGGAGCGGAGAAGAGATTTCATCGGATTTGTAAGTAAATGAAAATTCAATGAATTGAAATTAATCTAATTAAAATTCACTTTAATTCGATAATTCACTGTAGAAAGACTGAAATTTTGTATATACGTATATAGACCAAAAGCAGTCAAAATGACTTAATTATAAGATAAGTAAGAAAGTGGGTTTAGGGTTGGTCTTGAGCCGCAATATGATACCCTAATACCCTAATTTGTGGTCAATTCTTATAGAATTTTGATTCTATGATTTATACTTTTTTAGTGATACTGATAATACAAACATTTTTGTAAAATTTGTGGAGTGGACCTATGGAAAATTATAGAACAAATACACACAGAAAAACACATGAAGTAAAATCAACGTTGAACATAGTTAATTTGAGATTGAATATCGTTTTCTTGTAGTTTAAATAATATTGTACACATTAGATTCTTTCGATATATAACGATACAAATTTTTAAAATTATTTTTAAAGAGTAAAATTTCAAAAAATTCTCAAGAAATATTTACTGCGAAACAATGTTAAATTAACATTTTTTATCTATGAAGCAAAAATAAAACTGAAAAAAGTTGAGTTGATTTTTTCTGTGTGCAGTACACATCTCAATTGTTTAGAGTTTTTCACGTTAATAACGCTTTTGGCGGTTTATGTACTTCAAAGGATTTTCGGTATAGTGTCCTGTATGAACCACCTTTCTGAAATTCAGCACATATGTTTGGGTCCAAAAAAATCTAGCTCGTGTTAAATTGTATAAAAAATATTTATAAATTTAGAAATTTTATGAACTAAAAGCCCTATTTTAGGCTTCGTCCTTGTGCCGAATTTCATCAAAATGTCTTCCAAATTGCGACCAGTACTTATAATTTACATGGAGAGTGAACCACCCATCCAGGCGAACATCGTTATATCGGGCCAGAAAGTAATTCTAAGTCGATCGTTATACTTAAAGGTAAATGTTGGCTATTCCTGCTGACAGTTACAAATGCTATCATAAACTAATAATACGCATACCTAAGGGTAGGGTATAATAATAGCAAAGAAAATTATATCAATAATCCATTATAATAATTAACTTTGTATTAATATTGAAATAACAAGTTCCAGTTAAAATTTATTGAGCAACCGAAATTTATCCAGTATCAACAATTTGTTGTGTATTTTTACGTTATCAAGAGTCGAAATCGGGAAAAAAGAAATGAAAATTGTTATTTAAATACTGGTCCGAACTAGTGATATACAAAATTTACCCAAAACTGGTTTAACTAATTAAAATGTGACAAGAAGTCAAAATGACTGCTTTTGGACAATATAGATATAACATAACTGTATATTATACGTAAAGTGTTATTTGTATAAAAAATCAACCAAATGTTAAGAAATTTCGATGTTAATTTCATACTGTAATTTTTCATTTAAAGATTAAAAAGAAGTCAAAA
>PYHX02000495.1:37302422-37333534 GCA_004302925.2 Cochliomyia hominivorax | reverse complement strand
GCTTCCAAAATTATTGTCCATTCTATAAACCGAAGTCCGGTCTACAATCAAAGTTATAGTCGATTCTACAATCGAGATTAAGTTTGGAATATAGTTTCTTCTATACTCGACATTTATATTCTGTTCTATAATCGAGATTATAGTCTGATCTTTGAGAATATAGTTCGGTCTGTAATGGAAATTGTAATCTGCTCTATAATAGAGATTGTAGTCTGTTTTTAAATCGAGACTAGACTGTAATGTAGACCATTATCTATATATAAAAATGAATCTGTGTTTGTTTGGGTTTTATAAACAGCTTAACTACTGGACCGATTTTGCTAAAAAATTTCACAGAATGATTCCTGTATACCCAAAAGTAACACAGGCTGTAAAAAATTTCGATAGAACCAAGGGGGAGGTACTCCTTATACAAAGCAAACATTGATTATCGAATATCTAAAGAACCACTTCATCGAGAGTTTTTAAATTTGGTCCCAATAACTTTCACAAGGAGCTATTTTAGTGAACCAAATTTGAACCGATAGGACCAGGGTAGGAATACCCTACATATAAAGCAAATAATAAATATCGAATATCTAAACATCAAGGGAAGAGGAAGCACCCATGCAAAAACATTAAATAAAATTTTAGAACGGACAGGACCGGGGGCATTTGGCAAAATGTCCATTGCTTAGAATTTTTTCCAATGTTATTAATTACTACGCAAAAAAAACTTCTCCGTTGATAGAAACCCTGATTCAGGTAGAAGAAATTTTCCAAATGAAGTTTCTGAAGCCAAAAAAGTAATAGTAGGAAAGCAGCCAGGTTATCCCAGTTATCGGACTATTTGATATGAAAGGTTAAAACTAATAACGGTTTAAATGTATACAAGGCTCAAAAAGTTCGTGAGGAACGCTTCTAAAAATTTAAAGGCCAACAACGGAGTACGAAAATTGCACTTGAGTTTTTTTAATATTCTTGCTACAAATTGTTCACAACTTCCTTGTCAAAGTTGTATGTTTCTGATGCTCGAGGGAATATTGAAGAAAAGTTTAGGACCCGAAATTTCCAATAATTTCATACAAAAAAGGTAGTTTTTATTCATAATGTTTCATTCATGTGTCCACTTCATTTTGGCCTGATTTGGTATCCTGTCACTATGGTTCACAAGCCCTTGAGTGGAACAATCATGTACTATTTATACCAAGAGAGACAAATCTTCCACATTGTCCGAAGCTAAGGACAGTTGGAGAAAAAATCATGAAACAGGTGTCCAAACGTGTGGTAGATTTTAAACAAATGCACTACCCTTTAGATCAAAGTGACAGAAAGCAAAAACGTTTAATGGTAGGGTTTCCAAAGGATTCGAAATTTCATTACTTGTGATAGAACTTTTAACTTTTATGTTAATTGTAATAATAATTTCAATCAAATAAAAAATTAAAACTAAAAGTTAAAATATATGTATGTAAAGAATTTTTCGATCCCACACCTTATAATCTTGATTATTGTTTACTCTTGAATCTATATTGTAATCCAACCTATGATTTAAATTATAACCTGTTCCATAATCGAAAATATAGCCCAAGTGCGAATATCTTCCTTCAACTGCTTGCAAAATTTGGTTCTTAATCCCTTTTTTCACAGCAATTTGGCGTAAATTTAATTGAAAACATTGTTGTTGCATAAACAAATTATTGACGTTTTTTATTGTTATTTTTTATATTCAATTATTATTTTTAAATAATTAATTGTGAATATTTAACAAATTGCCTGGACAGGAATATAAACAATAAAAGCAACAGAAAAACAAAAACAAAACAATAAATAAATAAATAAATAAATAAATAAATAAACAAATTATTGAAATTAACAATTTGTTGTTCTTAAATTGAAATTAAAAACATTTCAAAACAAAAATTTTAACATCATAAATAAACAGGGATGGAAAATTTTATTAAAATGAAATTTCTAGAAGGAATTTTCTTTTACACCTGCCCGAGTCTGCTATGAAACCTAAAAACTGTCAGAAATTCCACAAGATGATTTCTTTTTGTTCAAATAAGAAAATTCCAAAATTAAACGCCATAAACTTTTATTTCTCTCCTCTCATCATCATCATCATCATTGTAAATTATTTACAAAAATAACCGTTTTCTTTCATTTGTCCCCCTTTTCACGATAGGACACCATCTTTTGCACTCAAAATGTCAACTTAAAAATGAAATTATTATTTCACTAAATTGTCTGATGAACAAAATCATTATAAAAAAAGTAAGAATGCTATATTCGGCTATGCCGAATCCGCAATACCCTACATCACAAACACATGTGAAGTAAATTCACACTCATACGTTCATACTCTCATATAAACTGAAAAATACATAAACGCTTTTCTTAAATTCAACATAGAAACACGCAATTTGTCATCAAAATATATATATTTTTGGCTATAACTTTTTTCTACTGAACCGATTTTGATAATTTTTAGAATGGTATGAGGAACATTCAGCTTAATATTGTCGCGAAATTTTAATTCAAATCTTTTGATTTATAATTATTTATTTTACGAAAGTTCTACGATTGAACGTAGAGGTTGCTTCAGATATCGGTCTATAAGGAATACCAAACCAATTTTGGAGGTTTTAAATAGGAAACTTCTCAGGACTATAACAAATATTCAGCCAACATTTCATTGAGTTCTGTCAATTAATACGAATGTGAGCGCGCCAACAACATACAGCCAGATGGACATAGCTAAATCGAATCAGATGTTGATTTGATGTAAATTCAGTATGGGATTATAGATGATTCCTTCTTAGCATTACACGCGGACTGACAAAGTCAATATACCCTCTTCACCACTTGTGGTGGTGAAGGGTATAAAAAGTGAAATACAAAATAATAAACCAATTCGTAAATCGCCTTAAACCACATTATTTTGTTGTTGTATTTATATATTTTTTGTTGTTGTATCGTAAATTAAAGTTTATTTTTGTTGATGTTATTTTCTGACTTTGTTGTTATTTATGGAATTGAATCAAGATGCCGCTTGATTTCTACCGCTCAGTTGGTAAGTAAATCAAGTCAAATCGATGACGACGTTTATACGATTATATATCGATATTATTTATGGTTCAGTGATTTGTTGGTGGTCTGTCTTTTGAAATTGCCAATAACTGTTTAATAACTGTCTTTAAGCGGTAATCAAATAAAAATTGAAATTAAATTCTTTGAAAATGAAGGAAAAAACAAAAATCAAAACAAAATTATAATAAATAAAACTGACATCTGAAATGCAGGTTGAATTTTTGAGTCAAGAAATGGGAAAATTGATAAAAATGCAGATTGAAAATAAAATATAAGATGCCAATAAAGTGGGTGTTTTCTATTGATCAGAACAAAATAAAAATTAATTTTATAAAATCTGAAAAACTTAAAATCTTTTTACGGAAATTTTCACATAAATTTTACAGAAATAGAAAATTTACGATACATTTTTTCATAGAAAATTTACGATAAATTTTCTTTTCAGAGAAAATTTACGATAAATTTCTTTTTAGAGAAAATTTACGATAAATTTTCTTGTCAGAGAAAATTTACGATAAATTTTCATAGAAAATTTACGATAAATTTTCTTTTCATAGAAAATTTACGATAAATTTTCTTTTCATAGAAAATTTACGATAAATTTTCTTTTCATAGAAAATTTACGATAAATTTCTTTTCATAGAAAATTTACGATAAATTTCCTTTTCATAGAAAATTTACGATAAATTTCCTTTTCATAGAAAATTTACGATAAATTTTCTTTTCATAGAAAATTTACGATAAATTTTCTTTTCATAGAAAATTTACGATAAATTTTCTTTTCATAGAAAATTTACGATAAATTTTCTTTTCATAGAAAATTTACGATAAATTTTCTTTTCATAGAAAATTTACGATAAATTTTCTTTTCATAGAAAATTTACGATAAATTTTCTTTTTTTTTTTTTCAATTTTCTTTTCAATGTTCATTATATTTTCCTTTTACAGAAAACGTTAATAGAACTTTCTTCCTTTACAGCGTTTTCTTAAAAGTCGGTGTTTATAGAAGATTTTGTTTAATTTCTTTTCTATCAAAAATTTTCTCTTTTTTAAGATTTTTTTAAATTTTTCTTTTGTTACTTATTGCAGAAATTTAAGTTTTCTTTCTATAAAAATTTTTCGTTACTTTTTTTTTAATTTCTTTAAAACTACTTTCTGGATAGAAAAAAGTTTCTTTCTATAAAGTTTAATTTTCTTTTTATTAATAATTTTCATAAAGTCTTGTTTTTAAGGAAAATTTTTAAGGAAATTTTAATTTAATATTGTTTTTAAAGGAAATTTTTTTAAAAATTCCTTTTTATAATATTTTTATTAAGTTTTTTTATAGAATTTTCCTTTCACAAATTTTCCTTTTTATAGGATTTTTTTATAAAATTCTCTTCTTATGGGAAATTTTTTTAAAATTTCCTATTTATGGGAAATTTGTTTAAAATTTTCTTTACATAATTTTCTTTATATTTTTTATAGGAATTATTCACATTTTTTTGTAGAAAGTTTTTCGTAGAATTATGGGATGTTTTTATTAAATTTGAACTTAAATAAAATTTTCATAAAATTTCCTTTTAGAAGATTATTTTTACAAAATTCCCTTTTATGGGAAATTTGTTTAAAATTTCCTTTACATATATTTTTTTATAAAATTTTCTTTTGATAGGAATTATTCTTAAAGTTTCTTTTTTGTATGATTTTTACAAAGTTTCCTTTTTATGGGAAATTTTCATAAAATATTTGTTAAATTATTTAAGTTGCATTTTGTTTGTTTTAAAATCTTCAAATATTTGAGATAAATTTGTTGTTGGTGTTGGTGTTTGTAAAATGTCAAATAAAATAATATTTGCCATAAAACCCTTAAGGATATTTTGGTGAGAATTTAAAATTTATATTTAAGTAATAATTTTCTCATGTAATATTTTTTCTTCTCTTCTCGCTTCCCTGAAATTATAATTTAAGTTGATTTTTATGGGTTTTTAACAAATTATATGGCAGCAATACAGTGTTATAGAAGAAAAAGCTCAAATTCCTATAAAAAAATGTAAAAACTAAACCATAATTTGTACATATGATTGACCGAAGGGTATTTTATCTGGTTTTTGGAATGTATATTTTTTTGATCTTTTACCACACATTTTTCTTTATTTTCCTTGAAACCAAATTATCACTTGTAACATTATTTTGGCTTTATTTCATGATTTTTTTTTATATTTTGAACTTTTTTTTTGGAGATCTTATGATTATGAAATTTTTATTGAATTATGGAAGAAAAAACGCTTCTGGTTATAGGAAATTTTTTATTGTAATAATCTCCACCACCACAAGTTGTATATTAACCAGAATGGTGTATTAACTTTGTCATTCCGTGTGTAACGCTAAGAAGGAATCATATCAGATTCCATAATGTATATATATTCTTGCATCATATCAAAATCTGTGCCGATTAAGTTATGTCCGTCTGTATATCTGTTGTTAGCATGCTCACATCTACAGTAATTGACAGAGTTCAATAAAATTTGGCCTGAGTTTTTGTTTTGGTCCTGAAAAGTTTTCTATTTAAAACCAGCAAAATCGGTTGAGTATATTTAAAGATATAGACAGATATCTATGGCAAAGTCTAAGTTCAAGCAAAAATCTTTCATTAAATTCTCAATTATAAATCGAAAATTTAGAATACGATTTTGCCATAATATTTGGCTTCATTACCGTTCCAAAAGTTATCAAAATCGGTTCAGTAGAAAAAATGTTATAGGGAAAAAATATAAAAAATAAACGTTTATATATTGTATATGTCTGTGAGTGTATGTGTTATTGTATTTTCTTCACATGGATTTGTGGTGAAGGGTATTGGAATATTCGTCATAGCCGAATATATTATTCTTTCTTGTTGTTGTTGTTGTTGAATTTTATTGAATAATTTTATTTTTCTCAAAATTTTTTTCATCTGATTTAATATTTAATTTTAAATTAAAATTATCTGCTTTTTCTCTTCTCTTTACAGGTAAGTTTTTGTTCACTTCAACACCTTTTACTTGATTATCATTAAATCATAATTATATCTCTTTTTCTGGAGCGGAGAAGAGATTTCATCGGATTTGTAAGTAAATAAAAATTCAATGAATTGAAATTAATCTAATTAAAATTCACATTAATTCGATAATTCACTGTAGAAAGACTGAAATTTTGTATATACGTATATAGACCAAAAGCAGTCAAAATGACTTAATTTTAAGATAAGTAAGAAAGTGGGTTTAGGGTTGGTCTTGAGCCGCAATATGATACCCTAATACCCTAATTTGTGGTCAATTCTTATAGAATTTTGATTCTATGATTTGTACTTTTTTAGTGATACTGATAAAACAAATATTTTTGTAAAATTTGTGGAGTGGACCCATGGAAAATTTTAGAACAAATACACACAGAAAACACATGAAGTAAAATCAACGTTGAACATAGTTAATTTGAGATTGAATATCGTTTTCTTGTAGTTTAAATAATATTGTACACATAAGATTCTTTCGATATATAAAATTATACAACGATACATTTTTTAAAATTATTTTTAAAGAGTAAAATTTCAAAAATATTCTCAAGAAATATTTACTGCGAAACAATGTTAAATTAACATATTTTTATCTATGAAGCAAAAATATAACTGAAAAAAGTTGAGTTGATTTTTTTCTGTGTGTAGTACACATCTCAATTGTTTAGAGTTCTTTCACAATAATAACGCTTTTGGCGGTTTATGTACTTCAAACTTATTTTCGGTATAGTGTCCTGTATGAACCACCTTTCTGAAATTCAGCACATATATTTGGGTCAAAAAAAATCTAGATAGTGTTAAATTGTATTAAAATATTTATAAATTTAGAAATTTTATGAACTAAAAGCCCTATTTTAGGCTTCGTCCTTGTGCCGAATTTCATCAAAATGTCTTCCAAATTGCGACCAGTACTTCCACATATAATTTACATGGAGAGTGAACCACCCATCCAGGCGAACATCGTTATATCGGGCCAGAAAGTAAGTTGGCTATTCCTGCTGACAGTTACAAATGCTATCATAAACTAATAATACGCATACCTAAGGGTAGGGTATAATAATAGCAAAGAAAATTATATCAATAATCCATTATAATAATTAACTTTGTATTAATATTGGAATAACAAGTTCCAGTTAAATTTATTGAGCAACCGAAATTTATCCAGTATCAACAATTTGTTGTGTATTTTTACGTTATCAAGAGGTCGAAATCGGGAAATAGAAATGAAGATTGTTACTTAAATACTGGTCCGAACTAGTGATATACAAAATTTACCCAAAACTGGTTTAACTAACTAAAATGTGACAGGAAGTCAAAATGACTGCTTTTGGGCAATATAGATATAACATAACTGTATATTATACATAAAATGTTATATGTTATAAAAAATCACCAAATGTTAAGAAATTTCGATGTTAATTACATACTGTAATTTTCATTTAAAATTAAAAAGAAGTCAAAATGACTTGCTTGGGCAATCTAGTGTTAAATAATGAAATTAATGTAAATTTAACAAGAAATTAAAGAGAGTCTTTAATAAAGAACTTTAAAACCAATTTTGAAAGTGGAAACTATAAAAATCGCCATAAAACTTATTAAAACTACAACAAAAACACCTCCCCTCCTCCTTCTCTATTGTCAAAGATTAATTGATTCTCATTGTAAACAAATCAACAGAAAATTGCAAAATAAATTTTCATTTATTAACCGCAGGAACACTTCATTTAACCGCATTAACTTTTTGAAAAAAATGTCATAAATCGTGTTTCCCCTCAAAAGGGGTTGCATTTCATAAAAATATAACGACATTTTTTTTAAAAAGGTATACATTTTTGTATTGCGTAATAAACAGCAGGATACGTTTTTTTGTATTTTTTATTATTTGTTTTTTTCTCTCTCTTTTGAGTTTGACGAGTATTTACACTTGAAAATCCCCGAGTCAAATTCAATACAAAAAGAGTAAAATTGAATTAAACAAAAAAACTATAATTGAAAGCACACTTTTAGGGGATTAAAAAATCAACAAATGTTTATACATGAATAAAGCAAATTCTGAAAAAAGAAGGAAAATAGTTTTCAAGGTGTAAATATACGAGGGTTGAGAGAAAAAAATAGTTGCCGACAGATTTCAATATCAGTTTAAAATTTTTACTCGTTTTAAAGAAAATGTACGTTAAACTGACGTTATAAAGAAATTGTGTGATAAATTTAGTCTAAACACAGTGCAATCGATTTTCATTGGGAACAGTCTGTTTTATAGAAACTTCACAATCATTTTTGGTTTTATAGAAAATTCGCGATCAATCAAAGAAATAATAATTCCAGAAAATGTCCAAACAAGTTTTCGTTTTACCTGTTTTTATCCGTTACGTTTTGCTGCACAAACATTCTCCTCAGTCCAAGATCTCGTAAGAAATTTCACAAATCACAACGTGTATTAAACAAAATTTTATAAAATGAACATTTTGCCAAATGCCCCTGACTCTGTTTGTTTTGACATTTAATTAAATATTTGCTTTGCATGGGAGCAATTCCCTTTTGATCCTAACCATCCCACATTTTGTCCAGTAAAACTGTTTGGAACCCAATTTGATAACTTTCACTGTTATAGTAGTTAAGATATTAGATAATCATTATTTCCTTTGTATGAGGGGTATCTCTATCCCTGGTCCTTTCGCTTCTACATTTTATTCATTAAAATAGTTCCTTGAGAAAGTGATTGGGATCAAATTTGAGAACTCTCGCTGTTATAGTTCTTTAGATATTTAATTATCATTATTTGTCTTGTATAAGGGGATCTCTTCCCTTGGTCCTATCCGTCCTACATTTTATCCATTTTATCCGTCCTAAAGATCATTGGGAGAATAATTGAAACCTATTTGAATACTCCCGCTTTTACAGTTCTTTAGTTCTATGGGAGTATCTTTCCCCTTGATCCTACCCCGCCCTAGATTTTGATCAGTTAAACAAATTCTTGAGAAAGTGTTTTGGCGTAGAATTTGAGAACTTTTGCTGTTATAGTTCTTTAAATATTTGATTGTCAACATTTTCTTGTGTGGGGGACACATCTCTCCATGATCATATTCGTCCTTCATTCTGTCCAGTAAATCAGTCACCTGAAAAATTTATTGAGACCAAATTTGAAAAATGTTTCGATCATTTTCAGATTTAAAATCTAATTTTGCAATCAAAATTTTTTTTATAAAATTTTTACGATCGATTTTAATTTTTGTGTAAAATTAATATTCGCTTTAAATAAAAGTTTGGATCTATTTTTAAATTATAAACAATTTATCTTCAAATTTCCTTTACATAAAAATTATAGATTTCAGATATTTTTTTAAGAAAAATTTTATTATCCAACCCTCGTTATTTCTCAATATGAAAAATCAAATATGACCCCTTTCAATACAAATCTGTGTATAGATATGTGTGTGTGCAATTGTGTGTGTGTGTGTTTTAAAAATCAAACTTTAATTTATTAGTTTATCAATGTAAATCCGTGTAAATCGGATTTAAACAAAAGAATAAATATTTCGTACATTTAATTTCGATTTCCCTTTTTTAAATAAAAATAAATTCCCATTTTCGAAACCATAATTTTACCACAGATGTTTTAAAAAAAATTTGCTTTCGATCAAGGGATGTTAGAATAGTTTTTGATATTTTTTTGGCGATATGACATTTCATTAGTGTTAAATGTCAAATTGTGACAAAACGTTGTAAATAAGATAAATAAAATATAAATGATTTTTTGATAAAAATAAATTTTTGAAAAAGTAAATAAAAACAAGTAAAAGTTATAGTCGTTCAAGTCCGACTATTTAATACCCTACACCACATTGTAGGTTTTTAATGGTAACTACCATAATAATGAATTACCCTCGTTAAAAATATATTTTCTACTTTATGTTTAAGAGTTCGGTATATTATGGTAATAAAATTTATCTAGGATTTGTGCGTTTGTGCAAGCTTATCTGGGAGCCAGAAGAAATTATGGACGGACCCAATGGAACGTATATCTAATTATGCTTTTGTTTGTCTTTATATGACCATGTCACAATACCAACGTATATGTGAGGTTTAAACCCATCAAAAAGATATTTTTAAAGGGGATTGTATGGGACCTAAGGGAAATAATGGAGCGATTCTTTTATATTTTGGTACATCATTTTAGATTCAGGACTTATATTCGGGAATTTTATGTAATTTTTTAAGATTTCTGTAAATATTTCAATTTCATCTGATCAGCTCTGATCTTATATTCGGGACTTTTGTGGCCTTAAAACCCCATTACGTAGGAACATTTGTATTGGACTGGGTGAAACATTGAACCCATCATTATCTTTCTTGAGCCAAAATAATGATACGTGTCATGTTTCATCATTATATCTTAAACCAGTCAATTAGAACGAAGGGACATCGTTAAATCGACTCAGGAAATGGTTCTGAGTCGAATCGGTTTACATAAAAGTGTTTGGCTGTTACAAACTTATGCACAAACTCATAATACCCCAACCGTAATGACTGTATATTTAACTATAGTTTCATTTTGTGTAAACCACCCTCTTTTTGTTTTGAAACTCCGCTAAACAGCTGTTAAAGCGAATAGTTTTTCGCTGAAAATTTTTTTTTTGTAATAATTTACCCTGAGTGTGAAGGTTTTTTTGAAGAAAACATAACCTTAATAAAAATTCCCTTTTATTTAGAAAATTTAAAGGTTTTTTATTTGTTTAAATGTTTATTTTGGTGTGTTTCTATTTTTTTTAACCAGTGGTTAATAACAAAATCGATCTGGTAACACCCCTCTAATAAATTCCTTATATAATTCAAATATGTGAGTTTGTTTTTCCTCTCTCCCTCTCGTTTTTTATTTCAATTTCTTTGTGTGTATTATGTAACTGATACCCCCATATCATTTCATCAAATTTTATATTCGAAATTATGTAAATCAATATGCGCTGCCCTTAAATCATTCATTTGACATATTTATTGATCTCTTGTATAAACAATTATGAGAATTTATGATCGTCGTTTGTATTTTGGAATATTGTGATCGTTACTCTTTGGTATTTTCTGCCCTTAATTGCTAATAATTATAGGCTTTTTCTTATTTTAATGTTAATTCAACTGCTAATTATTTCGTATTACGTCTATTTTTTCACATAATTATAATTGCAAGTTTTTGTTAAGCCGGGATTAGTTAATTGCCTTTAATCATGTTATTAGGGAATTATATTGTATATATATTTCTTAAAAAAGGGGGATGTTCTCTCAAAATTTGAATATAACAGATGGTTTTTTTTTATGTGGGAGAATGAGGAGGGTTTAAGGAATTTTTGTATTTGGATGCCTAAAAAATTATGTAATTTTTTAGATTTCTGTAAATATTTGAAGTTCATCTGATCAGCTCTGATCATAATTGATCATGAATTTTCAATATATTGAAATATTGATAAAGAGATCGCAGAATACTAAACACGTTTTTTAAACTTTAACCCAAGTGTTATGATCATCATAGTGACAAGATGTCAAGTCAGAATAAAAATAAGTGGACCCATTATGAAGTTTTATGAATGGTTGCTGCCTTTTTGTAAACTTTCCTTGATATAAATTTCGGTATTTTTAGAGGCCGTTATAACAGTTACTTTCGTTAAGTCATCCATTACACAACAAGAATTCCTTTTTTTGTTATAAAGCTTGACTTCAATTTCCGTTCTGCAATTTTTACCAAACGTGCATTTTAAAAAAATCCAATTTTTACCAAAAGTGCTTTTTTTACAAAAAATGCAATTTTTACCAAATGTACATTTTTAAAAAAAAATGCAATTTTTACCAAAAGTTTTTTTTACAACAAAAGCAAATTTTTACAAAAATGCAATTTTTACTAAAAATGCATTTTTTTTACTAAAAATTGTATTTTCTACTAAAAATACAATTTTTTACTAAAAATAATTTTTTTTACTAAAAATAAAATTTTTTACAAAAAATGCAATTTTTACCAAAAGTTTTTTTTTTACAACAAAAGCAAATTTTTACAAAAATGCAATTTTTTACTAAAAATGCATTTTTTACTAAAAATTGTATTTTCTACTAAAAATACAATTTTTTACTAAAAATAAAATTTTTTACTAAAAATGCAATTTTTTACCAAAAATGCAATTTTTTAATAAAAATGCAATTTTTACCTAAGATGCAATTTTTTACTAAAGATGCAATTTTTTACTAAAAATGCAATTTTTTACTAAAAATGAAATTTTTACTGAAAATGCAATTTTTTACTAAAAATGAAATTTTACTGAAAATGCAATTTTTAATAAAAATGAAATTTTTACTAAAAATGAAATTTTTACTAAAAATGCAATTTTTACTAAAAATGAAATTTTATACTAAGAATGCAATTTTTTACTAAAAATTTAATTTTTTACTAAAAATGCAATTTTTTACTAAAAATGCAATTTTTTAGTAAAAATGCATTTTTGGTAAAAATATATACTTTTTACTAAATTTTGCATTCTTCAGAAAAAAATGTAATATCATGTCATATTTTGAGGTCCAATGATTATTAAAAAATCAGTCATAATTTTAAGGTGATATTGAATGATTTGTCATAATGTACATAAGACGAAAAAAACTTTAATCCATGACCTCTATTGACATTAAATTCTTGATCTAAAATTTTATTTTTATATCAATAAAAACTATAAAATCAATATTTTTTCTTTTAAATGTTCATTAAGTTACGATTTTTTTTTTAAATTTACCTTTTTAACAAATATCAAAATCATTTTTTATTCAATTTATATTATTTTCAATACTTTTTTATGTCCAAAAAACAAAATCTCAAATTTGTCTTCTCCTCTTTTTCTTTTTTTTCGTCTGTCTCTTAATAAATTTTTCAAATAAAATTTTTCTTTCGATCTTCAATTTGTCGATCGTTTTTGTTATTTTTAAATGATTTGACAGCTTCATTGGGTGTCAAACGAGAGGGGTCAAGATCAGTGTGGGTTTAACTTCTTTGTCGTCAGATCATCTTTTTCTTTGTTATTATAACTTTTAATTTTTGGTTCATCTGTTTGTGTTTGTTTTTGTTGTTACACATTTTTTTGATTAAATTTAATAAATTTGTTATCGAAAAAAGCGGTGAATTTAAAAAAAAGATGAGAAAAGAGAAAAATGTGTTTTAAGAACTTGTTAAGAATACAAATGCGTTTTAAGATTTTTTAAGGTTTGTTAGTGTGTTTGTGTTTGGGTGTAAATATTGTCACATCTGGGAGATTTTACCGAAATTTATCTTGAATTAATTAAATTTAAAATTTATAGCAACAAAATAATCCGCTATAATTTTTTGTTTTTATATTCTTAAAAAATAGAATTAATTAGATTAAGTGGAAAAATGTTTGAGATGAAAATAATTCAGTGGGAAGAATTTATCGTTGGTTTTTTTTTTTGTTATAAATATTAATGAAGAAGATTAATTTTCATTAATGGAACAAACGAATCGAAAACGAAAAATTCAGATGATAAAAGAAGTTGGTTAGAAGGCTGAATTTGGTTCTTGTGTTATAACGATTTAGTTTTATGAAAATTTTAGTTTTATAGAAAACTAACTTTTACCCGCTGTACAGTGCTGCACAAAAATTCTCCCCACTCCTAGATCTATTCCATAAAGTAACAAAATTTGGAAACTCAAGGTTAAAAAGTTCTTCAGGTATTAAATAATTTATAATTGGTATATATAAAGTCGGATAACTTAACTCTCGCTGTAATATTTGCATTGCAGGGGGGCTTCCCCTTCCTTTGATCCTAGAAGCTGTACATTTTGTCTAGTAAAACTGATTCCTTGGGAAAGAAATTGGTACGGATTCCCACTTCGATTAGGTTGAGATATTCGACAACTAATATTTGCTTTTTACCGGGGAGACCCTTTGTTCTATATTTTGTCCACTAAAAATGTTTCTTGGTAAAGTAATTGGTATGGACTCACACTTCAATAGTTCTTAAGATATTCGATACATATAATTTGTTTTGTATGGGGGCTATCTCTCGCTCTGATCCTCGTCCAGCATCTTGTTCAGTGAAACAGTTCCAAGAGAAAGTTATCGAGATAAAATATATTAATATTATTACAATAGTTTTATATCCGATAATCAATATTTGCTTTGTATGGGGTTACCCCTCCCCCTGGTCATATCCCTGTTCTACATTCTGTCCATTAAAACAGATACTTGAGAAAATTTGACAACACTTGCTGTTATGGTTTGGTTCCTTTTCGTCCTACATTTTGAACAGTAAAACAGGTCCTTAAAAAGTGATTGATCCCAATCCCTCCCCCTGATCCTATCGGATTTTAATAGCCTATGTTACTTTAGGGTATATTGGGTCTATAAGTCCCAACCAAACAAACACAGATTTAAAATTTATGAACAAATTTTCTTCAATCCCATTTCGCTTAATAAAATTTACTTTGGGGAGCTTTAAATTCGACCACATTTCTATAAACTTTCATAAAACTTTTATTTTCTAATAAAATCAATAAAAAAACTCATAATCTTAAATTTATGACAACCAATTCAGACATTAATTTTTTCTTTTTTTGCAAAAGACGGAAACTGATTGACCTCCAACGTATAACGATCACTTCACAAGGGTTTTGATTCCAATCTAAACACACTAAACCCAACATAAAACCAACAAAAATAACCGAAGGAATCGGACCTTCAGACTAAAAACACATTGACATAATATGATATGGCCAAGTCTTAGTTTTTGAAAGAGAGAAAAAACTTTAGTGATCGCGCCAAAATGACCACCAACAAATTTGCATTTGAATAACACAAATGAAATTGAAAAGGAACCTTTTTGAACATTTTCTGTGTCATAAATATATTCCTTCCACCTTCACCAAGTCGCACAAAGCGCACTTTTAAAAAAGACAAAAGAGGGTTGAAGAAACTAAGAAACAAATGTATGATCACTGTGATCATTTGCTTAAAGTTAAAGAGAACGGAAAAAAGGTGCGAACGATCACAACGTGTGTGGCATCAAGGGACCTCATAAAGAAAATATGTTTAAACAATAAAATCAATTTTTCTCTTCAGACACATAAAAACGTATTCAATGAATGTGATCTATTTTT
Source organism: Cochliomyia hominivorax (assembly GCA_004302925.2). Classification (NCBI taxonomy): domain Eukaryota; kingdom Metazoa; phylum Arthropoda; class Insecta; order Diptera; family Calliphoridae; genus Cochliomyia; species Cochliomyia hominivorax. Next base: position 37,318,289 of record PYHX02000495.1, on the reverse strand, counting down.
TTTTTTCGAAATTCAATAATAAAAATCATAAAACAAATATTATGCTAATTCAATATTCAACATTAATAGATACAAAGAAAACAAAACTTTATTTAAAGAAACAATTTTCTTGAGATCTAGAGAAAAAAATCTAAGTCATTGTTATTTTTTTCCTATTTTTTAAAGCCCTTTTTTAGGTTTGATCATATTTTTTTAACAAGATACAAGTTCAAGTAAACAATTTTTCAGTATTTTTTTGAAAAAAGTTTTTAAAATAATTTCAAATTATGGAATTCGTGTTATCGAAAGAAAATCACTTGAAATTAAGACTCTGCATAAAGTTTAATGAAAGAAACAGTTAAATTAAAATATTTTTTAAATGCATTTGATTTAGTTAAGATGATCGTGTTTTCGAACAAAAATTAAAAAAAATATAATTCAAGTTAAAATTAAAGAAAATCTCTTCATGCTAAATAACTTTGATATTTTTCGAACATTTAAAATTTTTAAAAATTCATGCTGTGGTAGGACTTTCGATATTTGACATGGGAGGTGCCCGTTTCCCTGGTCTTATCTGTCCTACACAGTTCCTTAAGAAAGTACGCTGAGTCAAAAAACGGAAGTAAATACAACGAAAAAGGTTGAAGAATTAAATATCAGCCAACGAAACCTTTATTCATCATAACTATAATTTTCGTTAATTTTTCGTAAACGCTTCAAATTGATGAAAAAATGTCAATATGACTATTTGAATACGTTAGTAAAAATGCAGTTAATTTAAATAAATATTATTCAATTTGAATAAAACATTATTCAAATTGACAAAAATAAATTCTTCATATTGATGAATATTATTCAATTAAAATACCATATTTTAGTTAAATTTATGAAATTTAAAATGAATTGAGGAAAGAATTATAATAAATTATTGCAATAATTTAATACATAAAATATTGAGGACCCAGGGAAGAAGTATTTCCCATACAAATTAAATATTGATTATAGAATTTCATCAGCTTGAATTTTCAAATTTGATCCCAATGATTTCCTCAAGGAACTGTTTTTTCTGGACAAAATGTAAGACGGATAGGATCAGGGAAAGGCGTACCCCCCATGCAATACTAATTCTAATTGTCAGCCGTTTGCCGTTTTAGAGTCTTTACGTCACATAAATACATATACACACATCCCATATTATATAAATATTATAAATTATTTTAATTTATGAATTTTTAAAATTTTTGGATACGATCTTATTCAATATTTTTCAATAGACCATCCAGTACCATACACCATTGTTGGTTATAATCAGTACACAAAGAAATTTTTGAACGACCATCGTATTATTGTTTATTATTCCTTTAGGGATTAATAATTTATTAATATAATTTGCGTTTTAAAGCTTTTTTTCTGTTGGTGTTGATGGTTAATATAAGAAATTATGGACCGACCTTCGTAAAATTTTGAACATTGTTTCCTGTTCATATGTATTAATTTTATTTAAATCCAATATAATACATATGATATTATGTAAAAGTGGAACTGCAAAATATTTTTAAAGAAATTTTACACTTACTTTCTACAGGAGTTTTTTCTAATTGATTCGAAGAATCAATCAACCTCCAAAAGTTAGACACCTCAAGTTGGAAATTTTACTTTCTACAGGAGTTTTTTCTAATTGATTCGAAGAATCAATCAACCTCCAAAAGTTAGACACCTCAAGTTGGAAATTTTTTAAAATCTCTAGAAAAAACTCGGTTATCTGAGTGAGATTATTACCGATTTTTTGTATTAGAGAAAACCGGCAGATTTCGAGTAATTTAAATTTTCAAATTATTTTTTTTTTTTTGTCGATTAACCGGTTTTTAATGAAAGGCACTATTAAGCTTTTCAATAAAAAATTCAGTTTCATTGGTCTATATTCGGACAATACTAAGTAAATATAACATTTTTCATTCAATGTGTTACAAGAGAAAAGTACTGAATACATTCTTAGACATCATATTCGAGATCGATTTTGCTGCAAGATTTCTTATTTTGCAATCTACAATTTGAAAGGTAAAGAGATATAGACCTATAATTTAGATTTAAATTAAACCATGGTATCTTGATCATTTATACCCCACCCATTTAGGGCATGGTATATGTTTTTTATTGGTTAAATTTTAAATTTCTATTAAATATGTATTTTCTATAGATTTAACCGGTTTTTTACATAAAACCTTATTCGAAAATGATTTATATGTAAAACCCATTTTTCGAATAACTCTAAAATGTGTTTTCTGAAAATGTCGGTTTTTTTAATTTACTACGTGGAATATTCTTATATTCTTATTCAACAAAATTTTTTGACCCATTTTTGGAACATGTTTTTTCTTTAATTTCCATAAAAACATTTAGAAGTTCTAAAGTTTCAAAGATATATTTCGAAAAAAAAGGAATAAGCGCCTTGTGGATACGATTATCTAAAACAGTAATAAGTCCAAAAAAAATCTCTATAAGATCCAGCTGATATTGAGAAATTGTTTAAAATTTGAAAAATTTTACGAAATTGTGTTAATAACTCCTTTGGAAAATATTTTATAGAAATTTGAAAAAAATCAAGCTGCGAATTCCCTGAAAAAAAAACAAACAAATTTCTCCTTCACTTCCTTGAAACATTAATTATTAGAAAAAAACTTACTCAACAACGGAAAATATAACCATAATTTTATGTCATAAATTTTTCCTTTAGACACAAAAAATTTTAAATTTTAAATAAAAATTCAAATTTCAAAATTCAAATTAATTTGATAATTTTTTTAACGAACGATTAACACCAAACAAACATCTGACAGGAATCCTTTTTCCAGTATTTCATAATAACTACTGTCTGGTAGGTCAGTTTAAATAAAATCCCTAAAAAAACAAAGGTATAAATACAAAAATGTCGACGACCACTGGACAACAACTGAAACAACAATGAATTGTGTTGCAACAATTAATTCTTGACAACAATTTTCACGCCTAAAATTAAACAGGAAACAAAAATGTATATGTAAATAAGAGGGGAAGAAGAAATTATAAGTCCATGTGTACAAATATAATTATCATCATGGATGTGTTCGCCACTTGCACGCCCACCCCTGTATTTCTCAGTTTAGTAGTTAAAGTTAAACATCATTATTTAACATCTTCTTTTAAGGGAAATTTTTTTAAACATCTGTAAATAATGTTGTTTGTTTAGTCTAACGTCACCTTAAATTACACTAATTCAATGTAATTTTACACAGTTGAAATATTATCAAATTCTTCACAGTTTTGTTTTTAACTTTAAATTACAATTTAAAATAAGTTTTTCTCCATATTTATGGGATGAAATTATTTTTCATGATAAAATTATAGACCGATATCTGTAACATAATAAAAACTAATAATCTTTTTGTCACAAAATTGTACAGGAAATTTCAAATCTTTGAAGCTTTTTAAATAATTGTTATTTTTTAATTTACGATTAATTTTCTTTCTATAAAGAATTTACGATAATTTTTTTTTCTATAAAAATTTGCTATAAATTTTTGTTTGTTTTTTTTTTTTCAAAAAAAAAAATGCCTATATTTTGTTAGACCCTCCATCACAAGTGGTAAATACTTTGTCATTCCGTATGTAACGCTAATAAGGAATCAGTTTGCATCAAATCAAAATCTGAGTCGATTTCGTTATGTTCGTTTATCTGTCTGTCCGTTTGTTGTTGACACACTCACATCTACAATAATTGACAGAGTTCAGTTAAATTTTGCCTGAGCATTTGCTATAATTTTGGAGATTTGCTATCCAAAACAAAAAAAATCGGTTCAGTATATTAAAAGATATAGACCGACATTAAAGGACTACCTCTAAACTATATGTAATTCATTACCATTCCAAAACTATCAAAGTCGGTTCAGAATAAACTCATTAAGTGCTTCGTATTATATTTAAGACAAATTTTTATACTGAACAAAAAAGGTAATAAATTCTTCAAATTGACGAAAAATTGTCAATATGACTATTTGAATTCATTAAAAAAATGCGGTTAATTTGAATAAATATTAATCAATTTGAATAATACATTATTCAAATTGACAAAAATAAATTCTTTCTTTTGATGAATATTATTCAATTTAAATACCAATTTAAATTTACGAAAATTTAAGATGAATTGAAGAAAAAATTACGTTACATTGTTGTAATAAATTAATACATAAAATTTTAAGGACCAGGGAAAAGAGTACCCACCATACAAAAGAAGAAAATTCTTCAAATATATACGGCGAAGTCTAACTTGTTTAATTTTAATTTTAGAGAATTTTTTTTTTTTTGTAAAATTTTATTTTCTAATAAAATTTTTATTATTTTTCTCTTCACAGAAAATTTGTTGATGATTTATTTTCTATAGAAAACTAGAAGAACCCGCAAACGCCGTTTCTAAAAAAATTAGTGTTGCGTTAAATAGGTTATGATTAATTTAAAATTGCTTTGTATGGGGTTACCTCTCCCCTTGATCCTATCAGTACTGTATTTCTACTGATGATGTCTCACAGTAGCATAATTGTTATAAAATTTTAAAACTTTCGATTGTTATAGTTCTTTAGATATTCGATAATTTATATTTGCTATGGGGAATACCCCTGCTTATATTCGTCCTACGTTTTGTCTGGTATAACAGATTTCTCTGAAAGTGATTAGGACCAAATGTGAGAACTCTCGATGTTATAACACATTAGATATTCAATAATCAAAATTTGCTTTGTATGGGGGTAAACATCTCCCTGATCCTATCGGAATTTTTTTACAGCCCATACTACTTTCGAGTATAATGAAATCAATCTGTGAAATTTTCATGCAACTTTTTTCTATTTTTGACAAATTGGAAAAATAATTTTGTATGCTTTATAAATTCGTCCTCATCCAATCCAATAGAAATGACGACATCTACAAAATTGGAAAATTAATAGATTTTAAAAGAATAATGAATGTACTATTTACTTCTTTTGGCATTTAACGTACTTAAGTTACGTACACTTTTTCCTGTGTTGCTTTTCAACATTTACCATTAATAACTTCCCACAGCAGTTTTTACGAAATTGGGAATTTTTGCAACAATTTTGAGCTCGTTTACCTGTGGATACAAAATAACTTAATATATAAGAGGAATAACAAAATAGGTTTTATTGAACTTGCAAATGAATTCGAAAAATTTTGTCAGAATCCATATTTTCTTGAGAACTTGAAATCCTTTGTATTCAAATTTTCATCACAATTTTTGGAACTATTATGTCTGGGGCTGGTGGAACTTCTCTCGAATTACTTATATCGAGTCTTTTATTATTTAAGAGCAAAAAGATTTAAAATATTTTCTTTAAACACAAATTTTATATATTTTAATTTTTATACAGAAACACTTACAAAACTATTGTGAGCATTAGTCTTTTACAAACACATTTGTGAAAATGGTTATTTCAACAAGTGTATAGCAACTATTATTATAATTATTATTACAAATTCTGATAAAAAATCAAACTATAATAAGTATGATTATGAAATGTTGTCGAAAATTCTTTATGATAAGTTTAATTTAAGATATAGTTACATGTTGTTTATGACTTAGTTTGTTGGGTTTTCTGTTTTTGTCAAATTTTATTAAAAGAAATTTTTGTTTTGAATTATTTTCAATGTCATTTTGTAAATTTTGTAAAGAATTTAAAACATTTTTGAATTTATGTTCTTTTCAGTTGATTTACATAACAATCTGCTTTAAATTAGAGAAGATTTTCATTATCTCCCAAAAACCAAAAACAAACGACATAAATCCTCCCGATGAAAACGACAACAATTTTAATGTTGTGTCTATTAGTCTGTCCGTCCGTCCGTCCGTACAACCATCTCTGGACTATTTTTTAATGATGAAAGTTTATTAAACTGCCGATGACTCTCGTGTTTAGAAATTCCATTTGGTTCATTTTTTTCGGTCTATGAAAAACATATTTTTCAATTTAAATATTTTTAAATTCTTGTTGTTGTTGTAGCTTATTTGCCTGACATTGTCAGAACGACTCCACAGTTTGTGCACATTTATGACAAGTTTTCTAGACTGAAGTGACTTTTTTGTCTTGTTTTTGTTTATCAAATACAACAAAAAAAAACATCTGCCTGGAATTTTGGATCATAATTATGGTGAACATAAATAAATTGTGTCTATTAAGGATGAAGATGATGATGATGATTTGGAAAGATTAAAAGGTCATTGAATTTGTGGAATGTGTGGAAATGTGTGTTCAGTATTTATTTAGGAATTTTCATAATTAAATTTTTTTATGCCCTCCACCACCACAAGTGGTAAAGAGGGTATATAACTTTGTCATTCCGTGTGTAACGTTAAGAAGGAATCATCTCAGACAGATCATTCTAAGTCAGTCTGTCTGTGCTTGGCACGCTCACATCCACAATAATTGACACAGATCAATAAACTTTGGCCTGGGTATTTGTTATAGTCCTGAAAAGTTTCCTATTTCAATTCAGCAAAATCGTTTCAGTATATCAAAAGATATACCGTTCCAAAAATGATCAAAATCGGTTTAGTAAAAAAAGTTATAGACAAAAATATAACTAATTTTAGGACTCATTAAGTTTATATATTGTATACGCATTTGTGGTGGAGGATATTGAAGATTCGACTTAGCCAAATGTAGCATTGTTACTTGTTTCATATAAAAAATTTTCTATTTCACATGGAAAAGGGGGAAATTAAAGACGTGTGCTACTAATTTGAGAAATATTTGTAATATTTTTAAAAATTTCCAAAAGGAATATAATTTAAAAGGGGAAATAATAGAGGGATTAAAGAGTAATTTCTATAAAAGAGCACAAATTAAATGTTGGAGTAACTTGGACTTTAATTCCCAATTTGTTCTAAAAATAATTTGAATTAAATTCAATTTAATCAAAATAACAAATTACGTTGTTTGTTTTGTTTTTAATTGTTAAAGATTGTTTCCACAGCGACAAAATATTCCGAATCCAAAATAGTTTTGAAAATATTCAATAAATTCCTTAAGACAACCTACAAACAGCTACAATAACAAAAACCTACAATTTAAGTCAATTCTACAATTTTCTAAGAAATACAATCGTCGTTTTTTATAGTATTTTCTGCCACAAAAATACAACGTGTGGGATAGAATTTCATCTTAAAACCGAAACAGAAGAAACACACGATTCAAAGAGTCTGAAATTTATTAGCATCAACAACAAAAGCACCATATAAATGTCAGTCATTTAGTCAGTGGAAGTCTAAGATTTTTTATATCGTTTTTTTTTCTTTGGTTTTTCAGATTTGTTTTCTTCTTCTTCTTCTCGTTTTGTTCTTTTAATTACCCATCAGACATGTTTCTTAAGATTTTTTTGTGTTTAGTTTATTTGTTTCTTGAAAACGATACTTTTTTCCATTTTATTGCATTAAAAACATTATTTTTTTTTTTTTTTGGTCTCTTCTAATTCTTGGGAAACAACTAAAATGTTGCAAAAATTTACAAGGAAAAAAGAACAAGGAGAATTAAATAAAATAATTAATTCATAAAAAATACGATAAATTTTGTTTCCACAGAAAATTTACGATAAATTTTCTATCTACAGAAAATTTACGATAAATTTTCTATCTACAGAAAATTTGCGATAAATTTTCTATCTACAGAAAATTTGCGATAAATTATCCTTCTGTAGATAATTTACGATAAATTTACTTTTATAGAAAATTTACGATAAATTTTATTTTTATATAAAATTTACAATAAATTTTCATCTATAGAAAATTTACAATAAATTTTCTTCTATAGAAAGTTTACAATAAATTTTCTTCTATAGAAAGTTTACAATAAATTTTCTTCTATAGAAAATTTACAATAAATTTTCTTCTATAGAAAATTTACAATAAATTTTCTTCTATAAAAAATTTACTATAAATTTTCTTCTATAAAAAATTTACAATAAATTTTCTTCTATAAAAAATTTACAATAAATTTTCTTCTATAGAAAATTTACAATAAATTTTCTTCTATAGAAAATTTACAATAAATTTTCTTCTATAGAAAATTTACAATAAATTTTCTTCTATAGAAAATTTACAATAAATTTTCTTCTATAGAAAATTTACAATAAATTTTCTTCTATAGAAAATTTACAATAAATTTTTACAAATTTTTTATAGAAAATTTTTGATAAAAATTTCTTTTATAGAAAATTCTTGATAAAAATTTCTTTTTATAGAATATTTTTGATAAAAATTTCTATTATAGAATATTTTTGATAAAAATTTCTTTTTATAGAATATTTTTGATAAAAATTTCTTTTTATAGAATGTTTTTGATAAAAATTTCTTTTTATAGAAAATTTTTGATAAAAATTTCTTTTTATAGAAAATTTTTGATAAAAATTTCTTTTTATAGAAAATTTTTGATAAAAATTGCTTTTTATAGAAAATTTTTGATAAAAATTCCTTTTAATAGAAAATTTTTGATAAAAATTCCTTTTAATAGAAAATTTTTGATAAAAATTTCTTTTTATAAAAAATTTTTGATAAAAATTTCTTTTTATAAAAATTTTTGATAAAAATTTCTTTTTATAAAAAATTTTTGATAAAAATTTCTTTTTACAGAAAACTTTTGATAAAAATTTCTTTTTATAGAATATTTTTGATAAAAATTTATTTTTATAGAAAATTATTGATGAAATTTTCTTTTTATAGAAATTTTTGATGAAATTTTCTTTTTTTAAAAACTTTTGATAAAATTTTCTATTTATAAAAAATTTTTGGAGAAATTTTCTGTTTAAAGGAAATTTTTGATGAAATTTTCTGTTTAAAGGAAATTTTTGATGAAAATTTCTTTTTATAGAAAATTTTTGATAAAAATTTCTTTTTATAGAATATTTTGATAAAATTTCTTTTTATAGCATATTTTTGATAAAAATTTCTTTTTATAGAATATTTTTGATAAAAATTTCTTTTATAGAATATTTTTGATAAAAATTTCTTTTTATAGAATATTTTTGATAAAAATTTCTTTTTATAGAAAATTTTTGATAAAAATTTCTTTTTATAGAAAATTGTTGATAAAAATTTCTTTTTATAGAAAATTTTTGATAAAAATTTCTTTTTATAGAATATTTTTGATAAAAATTTCTTTTTATAGAAAATTATTGATGAAATTTTCTTTTTATAGAAAATTGTTGATGAAATTTTCTTTTTATAGAAAATTTTTGATAAAAATTTCTTTTTGATAAAAATTTCTTTTTATAGAAAATTTTTGATAAAAATTTCTTTTTATTGAAAATTTTTGATAAAAATTTCTTTTTATTGAAAATTTTTGATAAAAATTTATTTTTATAGAAAATTTTTGATAAAAATTTATTTTTATAGAATATTTTTGATAAAAATTTCTTTTTTTAGAAAATTTTTGATGAAAATTTCTTTTTATAGAAAATTATTGATGAAATTTTCTTTTTATAGAAAATTATTGATGAAATTTTCTTTTTATAGAAAATTATTGATGAAATTTTCTTTTTATAGAGAATTATTGATGAAATTTTCTTTTTATAGAATTTTTTATGAAATTTTCTTTTATAGAAAATTATTGATGAAATTTTCTTTTTTTAGAAAATTATTGATGAAATTTTCTTTTTTTTTAAACTTTTGATAAAATTTTCTATTTATAAAAAATTTTTGGTGAAAATTTCTGTTTAAAGGAAATTTTTGATGAAAATTTCTTTTTATAGAAAATTTTTGATAAAAGTTTCTGTTTATAGAAAATCTTTTATGAAATTTTCTGTTTAGAGAAAATTTTTGATAAAATTTTCTGTTTAGAGAAAATTTTTGGATGAAATTTACTGTTTAAAGAAATTTTTTGATGAAAATGTCTTTTAAAAGAAATGTTTATAAAATTTTAAACGAAATGTTCATATTTTATTACGGATAATTTTCATAAAATTTTCTTTTATACAAAAATTTCGTTAAATTTTTATTTTGAATTTAAGTTAAGATTTTGTTTTATGCGAAACTTTATATTTTTTTTCTTGAATTATTTTATTTAAAGAATATTTTTATTTTTGTAAAAAAAAATAATAAATTTATGCACTTTTTTCTGTTTAATTTTCTATTTATGGTCAATCTAACTGTTGTTTAGAGATCATTGAACTTTTTCTCAGATCATGTGGATCTGCGTTTTACGCATTTGAAATATTTTTCTTTGTCTTTTATTTTTCATACATTTTTATTTCATTTTCTTCAGCTAATAAAGATGCTGATCATGATCTTGTTCATGATCATCATTATGATGATCGTGGCTGGTGGCTGGTGGCTGTGTGGCTTCTTTTGACTTGATCTTCTTCTTACTTTTTTTTAAAGCTCATTTTACTTTCTAAACACAAACTCTGGTGGCAGTCAACAGCATATGATTGTTGTTGGTCTCTCTAGTGATTTTATTTTGTAATATTTCTTGATTAATATGCCAAACTGCATTGCAACAATAATAGAGAAGAACGTATCTAAGTTTGGTCATTTGAGGAAGAATAATATTTTGTTGTTTTTTTTTACATTTCTTTGCCACATAACAATGACGCACCATGATCATCATCATGATCTCTTGAATAAGTTTTATGCGCATAATTTAACATAAACAAGCAAAAAGGCGGCCGTTTGCCGTCAAATAGTCAGCAGCAGCAATATAAGTAAAAGGAGGAGGCTGCTTTAGTATCATCCTATGAAGCGGAGAGGGAAGTCTTATATTGTGAAATGGAAAATTGTGGAAATTTCACTTCAAAAAGTTTTACATTTTTGCCAAAAATTAAAAAAAGCAAAAAATCTATAAAAGAGAGGAAAACATAACAAAAGAAAAGAAAACTAGTATTTTAATCCGAACCTCATCTTTTTATAGAAAAAAAATATATTACGCAACATTTACTTGCCACAATGCTTAGAGGCAGAGTAACATCAATGCAAATTTTTAATATATTTACTAGTAGGCCAAACTCCTCTTTTCTTATGGTTTTTGCTGTTGTTGTAGCAAAAAAACAACTTTAAATCTCCATCACCTAAAGCGACAACATATCAACACCACTAATATATGAAGCAACAATAACAACAACATTGATAAAAATTCACTAAATGTGCAACTTCCTAAAGTAGGAAAATTCCAAAAAGAAAAACTCTAAAAAATATTAAACTGAACATGATCTATAGCAACAAAAAAATCTCTGTTGTGTGGCACCTTAGGAAAATCCAAAAATTCGTTAAACATGCAGCAGCAACAACATAACAATTTGTTGCCAGTATACATCAACATCAACTTACAGCATTGTGAGAGAAGGAAATATTTCATAAATAAATCTTTAGATTTACAATAACGTGGTATGAACATTATTCTACCGTTTCTTTATTTACAACTTGCCACAAAAGAATCTAAAGCAACGTACAACATTCATAGAAATGCAGCATAAAAAAACTACGAAAAAATATAACCGTATCATATGGAGTCATCATTGACAGTGGAAGTGAATAATATAATCGATATTGTTATAAAATGCTACATAAACATGCCACAATAACAACAATATTGTGCAACAAATAATCACAATCACATTACACACTCAAACACACTTTTAGAATGCAATTTGTTAAGCTCAACAACATCACACACATTCATCTTTTTAATTTTTCCTTGTTCATGCAACAACTCATCATGATAACTGAATAAATGAATGATAATGATGAAATTGTTGTTAATGATCATCATTATCATCATCAGCAGCAACACATTTCTAATTTAGCTGTAAGAAAAATATGTAGAAATACAAAATGAAGAAGAACGATGATGATGACCGAGTGTGGCGGCGTTAAATCACCGTATTTGTGTGTGTCTCATCGTTTGTACGAGTATGAATAATTTTTAGTGAAACCAAATTATTACGAAAAATATCTACAACTACAAAATATGATTTGATGGTGCAACATTGGAATGTTGCATCCTTAACTTCTCTAGGTATTGCACTTCGATGTCTAAGAATAGATAATGACAACGAAAACAAAAACAAGAAATCAACAGAATTTAAGATTTTTAAGCGGAACTAAAATAAAATCATCTAAAATGTCCTGAAGACTACAAACTTCATCGGAAAGATATGGAATTATGTGTTCCATAAAAATTTACTCAAAAAATATATAAAAAGAGAATATAAAATGTTCTAAAATAATTCATTAACAAATTCGCAAAAATTTTCTATAAAAAAATTCTTTTTTTAAAAAATCGTAAAAAAGATCGTAGAATTTTTTACACAAGTTTCGTAAAAATTGGGATTTTTCTAGAAAAACAAAATTTATCGTAAATTTTCTATAGAAAGAAAATTTATCGTAAATATTCTATAAAAGGAAAATTTATCGTAAATATTCTAGAAAAGGAAAATTTATCGTAAATATTCTAGAAAAGGAAAATTTATCGTAAATATTCTAGAAAAGGAAAATTTATCGTAAATATTCTAGAAAAGGAAAATTTATCGTAAATTTTCTATAGAAAGAAAATTTATCGTAAATTTTCTATAGAAAGAAAATTTATCGTAAATTTTCTATAGAAAGAAAATTTATCGTAAATTTTCTATAGAAAGAAAATTTATCGTAAAATTTCTATAGAAAGAAAATTTATCGTAAATTTTCTATAGAAAGAAAATTTATCGTAAATTTTCTATAGAAAGAAAATTTATCGTAAATTTTCTATAGAAAGAAAATTTATCGTAAATTTTCTATAGAAAGAAAATTTATCGTAAATCTCTATAGAAAGAAAATTTATCGTAAATTTTTTATAGAAAGAAAATTTACCGTAAATTTTCTATAGAAAGAAAATTTATCGTAAATTTTCTATAGAAAGAAAATTTATCGTAAATTTTCTATAGAAAGAAAATTTATCGTAAATTTTCTATAGAAAGAAAATTTATCGTAAATTTTCTATAGAAAGAAAATTTATCGTAAATTTTCTATAGAAAGAAAATTTTTCGTAAATTTTCTATAGAAAGAAAATTTATCGTAAATTTTCTATAGAAAGAAAATTTATCGTAAATTTTCGTTAGAAAAAAAATTAATCGTAAATTTTCGTTAGAAAAAAAATTAATCGTAAATTTTCTATAAAAAGAAAATTTATCGTAAATTTTCTATAAAAAGAAAATTTATCGTAAATTTTCTATAAAAAGAAAATTTATCGTAAATTTTCTATAAAAAGAAAATTTATCGTAAATTTTCTATAAAAAGAAAATTTATCGTAAATTTTCTATAGAAAGAAAATTTATCGTAAATTTTCTATAGAAAGAAAATTTATCGTAAATTTTCAATAAGAAGAATGTTTAACGTAAATTTTCTATAGAAAGAAAATTTATCGTAAATTTTCTGTAGAAAGAAAATTTATCGTTCACTTTTAATAAGAAGAATATTTACTCAAAATTTAAATTTAAAGTGCTTTTTTCGAAAAATCCATAAAAAGTGCATTTACAGAGAGAAGTATTTTTATAAAAAATATAATTTATTTTTTGCTGCATTTAATTGTTTTGTTTAACTTAGAAGATCAATAAGAAAGAGGATGATATTACGTCAATTGTTGGACTCTATTTAATCCCTGATTTTAATATTTTGACGTATTTTCAAATTGTTATTTAGTTTTTGTTGGACTCTTCCCAACATGACACAAAATTATAATAGTTACATGCAACAATAACTATAACATTAAGGAGGTTCACAAATAAAAACAAATCTAATAAAAACTAAATTGCAATAATGTTGAGATACATTTTGTTTCCATTATAAATCGATCAAAAAATATATATGAACCATTGCTTTTATCGCTATATTTTCAACTGTCTATGAATGCCCCTAATAATTTTTTGAATGGTATTTAGTTAAGCTCACCAGCAGAGGTGGCGGAATTATTGGTTCTGTTTGGTTTCATTTACTTGTTTGTTTGTAGAGCTTTTTCTCTATTTCTGTATCTCCGTCTGTATTCAGCTGACTGCTGCTGCGTTGATTGCTTTCAAAATGCAATGACACGTGAATAATTGAGGACTCTGTGACAATAACAATGTTCTTCCATTCTCTAACTGAAATGTATTTACAAACAGGACACGTGTAAATCGGAAGTTTATTTATGTTATTTTAACACAACAAGTGTAAACAAAACCGAAGGAAAAAAATCGCTAAAAATAAACAAAAAAAAAAATAATAAATAAAAAAACAAATAGGAATGTATAGTTGGTCAAGCCTGCCTATCTTATACCCTACACAACATTGTTGGTTAAATGGTTAAATAGACTCAAAAAGTCGATTTTGAGTCGAACGGTATACTTTAAGGTGGATGTAACACAATTTTTTCTGCATGTTACAAACATCTACTTTAACGCATGATACTCCAACCACTTACGGTGGTGTAGGGTATAATAATAGTAGTCTCATGGTGGAAAAATAATAATAAATATAATTTCTATATAAATAAACATTTTTTATAGAAAAGGACAATTTGTGCAAACAATAACATAAAAAAGACGAAACGAAATGTTTCTCTTTTGTAGTGAAAAACACCTCCTGTCTGTTATCTTTCTACTCCCTCTCTCCACAGTTGTTTAACTTAAAAAAAAAAACAATTTTATTGGTTCCTCTTTAATTCTCAAACAAATAAATCAGGAAAATGAATACGAAAAAAATGGAATTAAAGAAACAACAACAGACAATTGTTGTTAAATTTTAAAGGAACGTATTCCTCATTAGTATTAGTGCGATACGATCGATAAACGATTTATTTTCCTGTACCTACTAAATGAAGTCTTGTTTAGGAATTTAAGACAGAGCATAGTGGTCTCAGATTTTTTTATATAAATAATTTTCTTACTTTGGAACTATTGAAGTTTTAAACGAAATTTTACTTGAACTTACTTAAGGTGTTTTCCAGTAGATTTGGAGAAGGACATGCTCTTAGTGAGTCCTCGGTTCGGGGATTGGTCCTCCACCAACACAGAGTGGTAAAGATCATCTCAAACCCTATAAGTATATATACTCCTAGTAATTAAATCACAATCTGAGTAGATTTTGCTATATCCGTCAGTCTGTCCGTCTCTCTTTGGTTGGCATACTCACATCCACAATAATTGGCAGAATTGAATGAAATTTGGCCCTGAGTATTTATTATAGTGCTGAAAAGTTTCCTTTTGAAACCGAAAATCGATTCAGTATATTTAAAGATATAGACCGATATCTGAGGTAACCTTCAAGTTCAAAAAATTTACTTTCCTAAAATTGTAATTTATAAATCGACAAAATAAAATGTAATTTCGCTGTAATATAAAACTATATGTACTTCATTAAACATCTCTTCAAATCGGTTCAGTAGAAAAGAAGTTGAAACCCATAAATATAACGAATGGTATGACTCAAGCCTGTTACGTGTTATATTTAATGAAAACATTTATATATCGTATACATCTGCGAGTGTATGTATGAGTGTCTATGTGCGAATCATAACGTACTTACTTCACATGCATTTGTAGTGGAGGGTTTGAAGCTTCGGCATAGCCGAATAAAGTATTCTTCTTTGTTATGTTATAACGTTATTTGACAGATGTTTTAACGATACATACAAGATCGCTTAATATGACGTCTGATTACATGACGTCCACAGTGATTCTGAATCGATTTTTAAATTACCAAAATTCCTTTGGAGCTAAAAGATGTACATATTTTTAAAATTCTTTCATTGATTAACAGGCGACTTCTAAATTTCTCAGATTTTTTTCACGAAAAAAACGTTTCTGATGTTATTCAGAATTGTTAAGAACTTTCATATAATGATC
>PYHX02000495.1:37259989-37302322 GCA_004302925.2 Cochliomyia hominivorax | reverse complement strand
ACATGATGACATGTAATGTGCCGGTCCCCATTTACTTGCGGATATATTTTAACTCAAATTCAATATAGCGTTGCAGAGAGAGGAAGAGAGAGAGAGAGAGAAAAAACTATGAAAATATTCAAAACACCCGCTTTTTTTTCTAACAAAATATTTATTTTATTATACACGACTAAATAGTTTTTTTGTTGTTGTTTTTTTAATTTGACAACTGCAAACACAACAGAAAATTATGTCACATACCAACAATTTTGACATTTTCTAAAACTTTTAGACAATTCTATTACGACACTTTGCAAAGGAGACAAATAAACATAAAATCGGCATAAAAGCGCTATAATGCTATAAATACAATATGAGCGACAACGTCAACACAGACAATGACAAAATATCAACAAATTTGATGGATTGGAATTTATTTGAAACGTCAGGTTAGAACTGGAAAAACCATAATTCTATGTGAGAGTGTGAATAGACTTTTTGAAAGAGAGAATTTTTCAGATTCCATCTTTCATTAAGAAGAGGTTAGAATAGAATTGTCTATCAACGAGATCTGTACAATAGATATTATAGTCTATTCTATAATCGAGACTATAGTATATTCTAAAATCGTGACTATAGTCTATTCTATAATCAAGACTAATAGACTATTCTATAATCGAGACTATAGTCTATTCTATAATCGAGACTATAGTCTATTCTATAATCGAGACTATAGTCTATCTATAATCGAGACTATAGTCATTCTATAATCGAGACTATAGTCTATTCTATAATCGAGACTATAGTCTATTCTATAATCGAGCACTATAGTCTATTCTATAATCGAGACTATTAGTCTATTCTATAATCGAGACTATAGTATATTCTATAATCGAGACTATAGTCTATTCTATAATCGAGACTATAGTCTATTCTATAATCGAGACTATAGTCTATTCTATAATCGAGACTATAGTCTATTCGATAATCGAGACTATAGTCTATTCGATAATCGAGACTATAGTCTATTCGATAATCGAGACTATAGTCTATTCGATAATCGAGACTATAGTCTATTCTATAATCGAGACTATAGTCTATTCTATAATCGAGACTATAGTCTATTCTATAATCAAGTCTATAGACTAGTTTATAATCGAGACTATAGTCTATTCTATAATCGAGACTATAGTCTATTCTATAATCGAGACTATAGTCTATTCATAATCGAGACTATAGTCTATTCTATAATCGAGACTATAGTCTATTCTATAATCGAGACTTTAGTCTATTCTATAATCGAGACTATAGTCTCTTTTATAATCGAGAGTATAGTCTATTCTATAATCGAGACTATAGTCTATTCTATAATCGAGACTATAGTCTATTCTATAATCGAGACTATAGTCCTATTCTATAATCGAGACTATAGTCTATTCTATAATCGAGACTATAGTCTATTCTATAATCGAGACTATAGTCTATTCTATAATCGAGACTATAGTCTATTCTATAATCGAGACTATAGTCTATTCTATAATCGAGAGTATAGTCTATTCTATAATCGAGAGTATAGTCTATTCTATAATCGAGACTATAGTCTATTCTATAATCGAGACTATAGTCTATTCTATAATCAAGACTATAGACTAGTCTATAATCGAGACTATAGTGTATTCTATAATCGAGACTATAGTCTATTCTATAATCGAGACTATAGTCTATTCTATAATCGAGACTATAGTCTATTCTATAATCGAGACTATAGTCTATTCTATAATAGAGAATATAGTCTATTCTATAATCGAGACTATAGTCTATTCTATAATAGAGAATATAGTCTATTCTATAATCGAGACTATAGTCTATTCGATAATCGAGACTATAGTCTATTCGATAATCGAGACTATAGTCTATTCTATAATCGAGACTATAGTCTATTCTATAATCGAGACTATAGTCTATTCGATAATCGAGACTATAGTCTATTCGATAATCGAGACTATAGTCTATTCTATAATCGAGACTATAGTCTATTCTATAATCGAGACTATAGTCTATTCTATAATCGAGACTATAGTCTATTCTATAATCGAGACTATAGTCTATTCTATAATCGAGACTATAGTCTATTCTATAATCGAGACTATAGTCTATTCTATAATCGAGACTATAGTCTATTCTATAATCGAGACTATAGTCTATTCGATAATCGAGACTATAGTCTATTCGATAATCGAGACTATAGTCTATTCGATAATCGAGACTATAGTCTATTCTATAATCGAGACTATAGTCTATTCTATAATCGAGACTATAGTCTATTCGATAATCGAGACTATAGTCTATTCTATAATCGAGACTATAGTCTATTCTATAATCGAGACTATAGTCTATTCTATAATCGAGACTATAGTCTATTCTATAATCGAGACTATAGTCTATTCTATAACCGAGACTATAGTCTATTCTATAACCGAGACTATAGTCTATTCTATAATCGAGACTATAGTCTATTCTATAATCGAGACTATAGTCTATTCTATAATCGAGACTATAGTCTATTCTATAATCGAGACTATAGTCTATTCTATAATGTAGACTATAGTCTCTTCTATAATCAAGACTATAGACTATTCTATAATCAAGACTATAGACTATTCTATAATCGAGAGTATAGACTATTCTATAATCAAGACTATAGACTATTCTATAATAGAGAATATAGTCTATTCTATAATCGAGATTATAATCGAGTCAATATTATAGTATATTCTCTAATCGAATTTTTAGTCCATAATTGAGATATTAATCTGGTCTAAAATTGGTATCGTAGTTCCATAATCGGGACTAAAGTCAGGTCTTTAATAGAGATTATAGTCAGGTCTGTAGTTATGGTATCATGTAAAGTCGAGATTATAGTCGAATTGGAAGTCAGGTCTATATTCGAGATTGTAGTTAGATGCATAGAGGAGGTCATGATCTGGTCCATACTCGAAACTAAATTTATTCTATATTCAAGTCTATTTTCTAAATTATGAAATAATATATTTTCTAAATTGTAGTTTAGTATTTTTTCTGAACTATAATCAAGCGTTTTCTAATCTAATTTCTAGGATCGATTATACTCTGGACAATATTCTAGTTTGAAATGGAGGGTATATAACATTCTTTATAACCGGTAATTTACAAAATTCCTAGAAATTGTTTTAAATTTTTAAGTGTTTTTTTCTGCTGCTGTCGCTTGTGTGTGAGTGTGATATTTTCTAAGAACGAATTTCGTTAAGATTTTTTTCCAATTGTTGCTGCTACTTTTTTATACTTTTTCAAGTGTTACACTTGAGTTAAGAAGGCAATTGTTGTTATTGCGGCTGCTGCTACTGTTACGATTTCTGAATTGAACTTAAAATTCTAATTGAAAAAAAATCACAAAATAGTCTTTTGTTGGGTGCTACTGGTGCTAATTTAAATGCGTTTTTTTCTATTTCATTTTCAATTTAAATGGAAAAATATTTCATTTTTATTAATGAACGTCAGAGACAATGTTGACACTTTTAGTTGTTTATTCATTATTGTTGTTATTTTGTTGTCATTTTGTTGCTATTTTTGTGTGGCTATAAAAATTAGTTTTTAGTTTTTAGTTTTTTTTCGTGTTGAAATACATAATTTTGTTAAATGTCAGTAATATTTTGTCATTTGTGGCATAGTTACATTTATTTCTTTTTCTCTCCATTAAACCCGGGTGTTAATAAAGTTTAGACAGAAATTTATTTTTAGAAAAATATTTGCAAATGAGACCCATATAAATTCTGCAAAAAGAGCTCTAAATGAACGTGAGAAAATTTGATGTAAAATAGACTAAACAATTTTTTCTTAAATTTCCCAAATAGTTTTGTATAATTTTGAAATCAACGTAAATCCTGGAACTTTTTTCCATTTGTAATAACTTTTCCATAAATTTTCATTGTTCTTAAAAATCTTGACACAAATACTAATTTGGGAAAATATTTTCCTCTCTTTTTTATCCGAAATTTATTTTTCTACACATATAATTTTTATGATCCATAACCAAAATAATTGTTTAAGTTTTTGGTGAATCTTTAATAACAATTATAATAAGATTATTCCACCAAAAAACTATATTAATGTCATTTATCTGATAAAGAGTTTTAACTCTAAACTTTTTAAAAGAAATGTAAATTATGAGTAATTGGCTTCCTATGGTTCCAAAATTATTGTCCCCTTTATTAACCGAATTCCGGTCTACAATTAAAGTTATAGTCGATTTTATAATCGAAATTAAGTTTGGAATATAGTTTCTTCTATAATCGACATTTATATTCTGTTCTATAATCGAGATTATAGTCTGGTCTTTGAGTATATAGTTCGGTCTGTAATGAAAATTGTAATCTGCTCTATAATAGAGATTGTAGTCTGTTTTTAAATCGAGACTAGACTGTAATGTAGACCATTATCTATATATAAAAATGAATCTGTGTTTGTTTGGGTTTTATAGACAGCTTCATCGAAAGTTTTTAAATTTGGTCCCAATAACTTTCACAAGGAGCTATTTTAGTGAACCAAATTTGAACCGATAGGACCAGGGGGGAATACCCTACATATAAAGCAAATAATAATTATCGAATATCTAAACATCAAGGGAAGAGGAAGCTTCCATGCAATGCAAATATTAAATAAAATTTTAGAACGGACAGGACCGGGGGCATTTGGCAAAATGTCCATTGCTTAGAATTTTTTCCAATGTTATTAATTACTACGCAAAAAAAACTTCTCCGTTGATAGAAACCCTGATTCAGGTAGAAGAAATTTTCCAAATGAAGTTTCTGAAGCCAAAAAAGTAATAGTAGGAAAGCAGCCAGGTTATCCCAGTTATCGGACTATTTGATATGAAAAGTTAAAACTAATAACGGTTTAAATGTATATAAGGCTCAAAAAGTTCGTGAGGAACGCTTCTAAAAATTTAAAGGCCAACAACGGAGTACGAAAATTGAACTTACGTTTTTTTAATATTCTTGCTACATATTTTTCGCAACTTCCTTGTCAAAAGTTGTATGTTTCTGATGCTCAAAGGAATATTGAAGACAAGTTTAGGACCCGAAATTTCCAATAATTTCATACAAAAAAGGTAGTTTTCATTCATAATGTTTCATTCATGTGTCCACTTCATTTTGGCCTGATTTGGTATCCTGTCACTATGGTTCACAAGCCCTTGAGTGGAACAATCATGTGGTATTTATACCAAGAGAGACAAATCTTCCAAATTGTCCGAAGCTAAGGACAGTTGGAGAAAAAATCATGAAACAGGTGTCCAAACGTGTGGTAGATTTTAAACAGATGCACTACCCGTTCGTGCAAAGTGACAGAAAGCAAAAACGTTTAATGGTAGGGTTTCCGAAAGGTTCGAAATTTCATAGCCAGTGATAAAATTATTATTTTATATTATTAATAATAACTTTAATCAAATTAAAAATTAAAACTTTAAGTTAGAATATATGTATGTAAAGAATTTTTGATCCCACACCTTATAATCTTGATTATTGTTTACTCTTAAGTTATAACCTGTTCCATAATCAAAAATATAGCCCCAGCACGAATGTCTTCCTTATCTGAATATTATGCTTGAATGAAATTATTTTTCAACTACTTGAAAAATTTGGTTCTTAATCCCTTTTTTCATAGCAATTTGGCGTAAATCTATTTGAAAACATTGTTGTTGCATTAACAAATTATTGACGTTTTTTATTGTTATTTTTCATATTCATTTATTATTTTTAAATAATTAATTGTGAATATTTCACAAATTGCCTGGACAGGAATATAAACAATAAAAGCAACAGAAAAACAAAAACAATAAATAAATAAACAAATTATTGAAATTAACAATTTGTTGTTCTTAAGTTGAAATTAAAAACATTTCAAAACAAAAATTTTAACATCATAAATAAACAGGGATGGAAAATTTTATTAAAATGAAATTTCTAGAAGAAATTTTCTTTTACACCTGCCCGAGTCTGCTATGAAACCTAAAAACTTTTAGAAATTCCACAAGATGATTTCTTTTTGTTCAAATAAGAAAATTCCAAAATTAAACGCCATGAACTTTTACTTCGCTCCTCTCATCATCATCATTTTGTAAATTATTTACAAAAATAACCGTTTTCTTTCATTTGTCCCCCTTTTCACGATAGGACACCATCTTTTGCACTCAAAATGTCAACTTAAAAATGAAATTATTATTTCACTTAATTGTCTGATGAACAATGAAAGAATGCTATATTCGGCTATGCCGAATCCGCAATACCCTACACCACAAACGCATGTGAAGTACATTCACATTCATACGTTCATACTCTCATATAAACTGAAAAATACATAAACGCTTTTCTTAAATTCAACAATTTGTCATCAAATTATTTATATTTTTGGCTATAACTTTCTTTCTACTGAACCGATTTTGATAATTTTTGGAATGGTAATGAGGTACATTCAGCTTAATATTAAAATTTTATTCAAATCTTTTGATTTATAATCATTTATTTTACGAAAGTTCTATGCTTGAACGTAAAGGTTGCTGCAGATATCGGTCTATAAGGAATACTAAACCAATTCTGCAGGTTTAAAATAGGAAACTTCTCAGGACTATAACAAATACTCAGGCAACATTTCATTAAGTTCTGTCAATTAATACGAATGTAAGCGCGCCAACAACATACAGCCAGATGGACATAGCTAAATCGAATCAGATGTTGATTTGATGTAAATACAGTATGGGATTATAGATGATTCCTTCTTAGCATTACACGCGGACTGACAAAGTCAATATACCCTCTTCACCACTTGTGGTGGTGAAGGGTATAATAAGTGAAATACAAAATAATAAACCAATTCATAAATCGCCTTAAACTACATTATTTTGTTGTTGTATTTATATATTTTTTGTTGTTGTATCGTAAATTAAAGTTTATTTTTTGTTGATGTTATTTTCTGACTTTGTTGTTATTTATGGAATTGAATCAAGATGCCGCTTGATTTCTACCGCTCAGTTGGTAAGTAAATCAAGTCAAATCGATGACGACGTTTATACGATTATATATCGATATTATTTATGGTTCATCGATTTGTTGGTGGTCTGTCTTTTGAAATTGCCAATAACTGTTTAATAACTGTCTTTAAGCGGTAATCAAATAAAAATTGAAATTAAATTCTTTGAAAATGAAGGAAAAAAACAAAAAACAAATCAAAAACAAAATTATAATAAATAAAACTGACATCTGAAATGCAGGTTGAATTTTTGAGTCAAGAAATGGGAAAATGGATAAAAATGCACATTGAAAGAAAAATAAAATATAAGATGCCAATAAAGTGGGTGCTTTCTATTGATCAGAACGAAATAAAAATTAATTTTATAAAATCTGAAAAACTTAAAATTTTTTTACGGAAATTTTCACATAAATTTTACAGGAATAGAAAATTTACGATACATTTTTTTCATAGAAAATTTACGATAAATTTTCTTTTCAGAGAAAATTTACGATAAATTTCTTTTTAGAGAAAATTTACGATAAATTTTTTTGTCAGAGAAAATTTACGATAAATTTTCTTTTCAGAGAAAATTTACGATAAATTTTCTTTTCAGAGAAAATTTACGATAAATTTCTTTTCATAGAAAATTTACGATAAATTTTCTTTTCATAGAAAATTTACGATAAATTTTCTTTTCATAGAAAATTTACGATAAATTTTCTTTTCATAGAAAATTTACGATAAATTTTCTTTTCATAGAAAATTTACGATAAATTTTCTTTTCATAGAAAATTTACGATAAATTTTCTTTTCATAGAAAATTTACGATACATTTTCTTTTCATAGAAAATTTACGATACATTTTCTTTTCATAGAAAATTTACGATACATTTTCTTTTCATAGAAAATTTACGATACATTTTCTTTTCATAGAAAATTTACGATACATTTTCTTTTCATAGAAAATTTACGATACATTTTCTTTTCATAGAAAATTTACGATACATTTTCTTTTCATAGAAAATTTACGATACATTTTCTTTTCATAGAAAATTTACGATACATTTTCTTTTCATAGAAAATTTACGATACATTTTCTTTTCATAGACAATTTACGATACATTTTCTTTTCATAGAAAATTTACGATACATTTTCTTTTCATAGAAAATTTACGATACATTTTCTTTTCATAGAAAATTTACGATACATTTTCTTTTCATAGAAAATTTACGATATATTTTCTTTTCAAAGAAAATTTTCGATAAAATTTCTTTTCATAGAAAATTTACGATAAATTTTCTTTTCATAGAAAATTTACGATAAATTTTCTTTTCATTTTCTTTTCATAGAAAATTTACGATAAATTTTCTTTTCATTTTCTTTTCATAGAAAATTTACGATAAATTTTCTTTTCATTTTCTTTCATAGAAAATTTACGATAAATTTCCTTTTCATTGAAAGTTTACGATAAATTTCCTTTTCATAGAAAGTTTACGATAAATTTCCTTTTCATAGAAAGTTAAAGATAAATTTTCTTTTCATAGAAAGTTTACGATAAATTTTCTTTTCAATGTTCATTATATTTTCCTTTTACAGAAAACTTTAATAGAACCTTCTTCCTTTACAGAGTTTTCGTTAGAGTCGGTGTTTATAGAAGATTTTTGTTTAATTTCTTTTCTATCAAAAATTTTCGTTTTTTTATATAGAATAATTTCGTTCTATTTCCTTTCCATAGAAAATTTTCGCTATATTTTCTTTTTGAAGATTTTTAAATTTTTTTTTTTAGAAAATTTCCTTTAACGAATTCATTGTATAGAATTAATGTAGAAATTTAAATTTTCTTTCTATAGAATTTTTTTGTTACTTTTTTCTTTAAAACTACTTTCTGGATAGAAACAAATTCTTTCTATAAAAATTAATTTTCTTTTTATCAATAATTTTCATAAAGTCTTGTTTTTAAGGAAAATTTCTGAGGAAATTTTTATTTAAAATTGTTTTTAAAGGAAATTTTTATAAAAATTCCTTTTTATAAAATTTTTATTAAGTTTTTTTTTATAGAATTTTCCTTTCACAAAATTTCCTTTGTATATTTTTTATAAAATTTTCTTCTGATAGGAATTATTCTTAGAGTTTCTTTTTTGTAGGATTTCACCACAAATTTTTAGGATTTTTACAAAATTTCCTTTTTATGGGAAATTTTCATTAGATTTATTCGAAATCTTCAAATATTTGAGATAAATTTGTTGTTGGTGTTTGTAAAATGTCAAATAAAATAATATTTGCCATAAAACCCTTAAGGACATTTTGGTGAGAATTTAAAATTTATATTTAAGTAATAATTTTCTCATGTAATATTTTTTCTTCTCTTCTCGCTTCCCTGAAATTATAATTTAAGTTGATTTTTATGGGTTTTTAACAAATTATATGGCAGCAGTACAGTTTTATAGAAGAAAAAGCTCAAATTCCTATAAAAAAGGTAAAAACTAAACCATAATTTGTACATATGATTGACCGAAGGGTATTTTATCTGGTTTTTGGAATGTATATTTTTTTGATCTTTTACCACACATTTTTCTTTATTTTCCTTGAAACCAAATTATCACTTGTAACATTATTTTGGCTTTATTTCATGATTTTTTTTTGTATTTTGAACTTTTTTTTTGGAGATCTTATGATTATGAAATTTTTATTGAATTATGGAAGAAAAAACGCTTCTGGTTATAGGAAATTTTTTGTTGTAATAATCTCCACCACCACAAGTTGTATATTAAACAGAATGATATATAAACTTTGTCATTCCGTGTGTAACGCTAAGAAGGAATCATATCAGATTCCATAATGTATATATGCATCATATCAAAATCTGTGCCGATTAAGTTATGTCCGTCTGTATATCTGTTGTTGGCATGCTCACATCCACAGTAATTGACAGAGTTCAATAAAATTTGGCCTGAGTTTTTGTTTTGGCCCTAAAAAGTTTTCTATTTAAAACCAGCAAAATCGGTTGAGTATGTTTAAAGATATAGACAGATATTTATGGCAAACTCTAAGTTTAAGCAAAAATCTTTCATAAAATTCTCAATTATAAATCGAAAATTTAGAATACGATTTTGCCATAATAATTGGCTTCATTACCGTTTCAAAAATTATCAAAATCGGTTCAGTAGAAAAAAGTTATAGGCAAAAAAATATAACTAATTAAAAAACATGTTATGTATGTGTTATTGTATTTTCTTCACATGGATTTGTGGTGAAGGATATTGGAATATTCGTCATAGCCGAATATATTATTCTTTCTTGTTGTTGTTGAATTTTATTGAATAATTTTATTTTTCTCAAATTTTTTTCATCTGATTTAATATTTAATTTTAAATTAAAATTATCTGCTTTTTCACTTCTCTTTACAGGTAAGTTTTTGTTCACTTCAACACCTTTTACTTGATTATCATTAAATCATAATTATATCTCTTTTTCTGGAGCGGAGAAGAAATTTCATCGGATTTGTAAGTAAATGAAAATTCAATGAATTGAAATTAATTTAATTAAAATTCACTTTAATTCGATAATTCACTTTAGAAAGACTGAAATTTTGTATATACGTATATAGACCAAAAGCAGTCAAAATGACTTAATTATAACACAAGTAAGAAAGTGGGTTTAGGGTTGGTCTTGAGCCGCAATATGATACCCTAATACCCTAATTTGTGGTCAATTCTTATAGAATTTTGATTCTATGATTTATACTTTTTTAGTGATACTGATAATACAAACATTTTTGTAAAATTTGTGGAGTGGACCTATGGAAAATTATAGAACAAATACACACAGAAAAACACATGAAGTAAAATCAACGTTGAACATAGTTAATTTGAGATTGAATATCGTTTTCTTGTAGTTTAAATAATATTGTACACATTAGATTCTTTCGATATATAAAATTAAACAACGATACATTTTATAAAATTATTTTTAAATAGTAAAATTTCAAAAATATTCTCAAGAAATATTTACTGCGAAACAATGTTAAATTAACATTTTTTATCTATGAAGCAAAAATAAAACTGAAAAAAGTTAAATTGATTTTTTTCTGTGTGCAGTACACATCTCAATTGTTTAGAGTTCTTTCACAATAATAACGCTTTTGGCGGTTTATGTACTTCAAAGTAATTTTCGGTATAGTGTCCTGTATGAACCACCTTTCTGAAATTCAGCACATATGTTTGGGTCCAAAAAAATCTAGCTCGTGTTAAATTGTATAAAAATATTTATAAATTTAGAACTTTTATGAACTAAAAGCCCTATTTTAGGCTTCGTCCTTGTGCCAAAATAATCATATATAACGAATTTCATAAAAATATCTTCCTAATTGCGACCATTACTTCCACATATAATTTGCATGGAGAGTGAACCACCCATCCAGGCGAACATCGTTATATCGGGCCAGAAAGTAATTCTAAGTCGATCGTTATACTTAAAGGTAAATGTTGGCTATTCCTGCTGACAGTTACAAATGCTATCATAAACTAATTATACGCATACCTAAGGGTAGGGTATAATAATAGCAAAGAAAATTATATAAATAATCCATTATAATAATTAACTTTGTATTAATATTGGAATAACAAGTTCCAGTTAAATTTATTGAGCAACCGAAATTTATCCAGTATCAACAATTTGTTGTGTATTTTTACGTTATCAAGAGGTCGAAATCGGGAAAAAAGAAATGAAAATTGTTATTTAAATACTGGTCCGAACTAGTGATATACAAAATTTACCCAAAACTGGTTTAACTAATTAAAATGTGACAGGAAGTCAAAATGACTGCTTTTGGGCAATATAGATATAACATAACTGTATATTATACATAAAATGTTATATGTTATAAAAAATCACCAAATGTTAAGAAATTTCGATGTTAATTACATACTGTAATTTTCATTTAAAATTAAAAAGAAGTCAAAATGACTTGCTTGGGCAATCTAGTGTTAAATAATGAAATTAATGTAAATTTAACAAGAAATTAAAGAGAGTCTTTAATAAAGAACTTTAAAACCAATTTTGAAAGTGGAAACTATAAAAATCGCCATAAAACTTATTGAAACTACAACAAAAACACCTCCCCTCCTCCTTCTCTATTGTCAAAGATTAATTGATTCTCATTGTAAACAAATCAACAGAAAATTGCAAAATAAATTTTCATTTATTAACCGCAGGAACACTTCATTTAACCGCATTAACTTTTTGAAAAAAATGTCATAAATCGTGATTCCCCTCAAAAGGGGTTGCATTTCATAAAAATATAACGACATTTTTTTTAAAAGGTATACATTTTTGTATTGCGTAATAAACAGCAGGATACGTTTTTTTGTATTTTTTATTATTTGTTTTTTCTTTCCTTTGAATTTGACGAGTATTTACCCTTGAAAATCCCCGAGTCAAATTCATTACAAAAAGAGTAAAATTGAATTAAACAAAAAAAAACTATAATTGAAAGCACACTTTTAGGGGATTAAAAAATCAACAAATGTTTATACATGAATAAAGCAAATTCTGAAAAAAGAAGGAAAATAGTTTTCAAGGTGTAAATATACGAGGGTTGAGAGAAAAGAAATAGTTGCCGACAGATTTAAATTTCAGTTTAAAATTTTTACTCGTTTTAAAGAAAATGTACGTTAAACTGACGTTATAAAGAAATTGTGCTATAAATTTGGTGCAATCGATTTTCATTGGGAACAGTCTGTTTTATAGAAACTTCACAATAATTTTTGTTTTATAGAAAATTCGCGATCAATCAAAGAAATAATAATTCCAGAAAATGTCCAAACAAGTTTTCGTGTTACCTGTTTTTACCCGTTGCGTTTTGCTGCACAAACATTCTCCTCAGTCCAATATTTCGTAAGAAATTTCACAAATCACAACGTGTATTAAACAAAATTTTATGAAATGAACATTTTGCCAAATGCCCCTGACTCTGTTTGTTCTAACACTTAATTAAATATTTGCATTGCATGGGAGCAATTCCCTTCTTGATCCTAACCATCCCACATTTTGTACAATAAAACTGTTTGGAACCAAATTTAATAACTTTCGCTGTTATAGTTGTTAAGATATTAGATAATCATTATTTCCTTTGTATGTGGGGTATCTCTATCCCTGATCCTTTCGCTTCTACATTTTATTCATTTAAATAGTTCCTTGAGAAAGTGATTGGTATCAAATTTGAGAACTCTCGCTGTTATAGTTCTTTAGATATTTAATTATCATTATTTGTCTTGTATAAGGGGATCTCTTCCCTTAGTCCTATCCGTCCTACATTTTATCCATTTTATCCGTCCTAAAGATCATTGGGAGAATAATTGAAACCTATTTGAATACTCCCGCTTTTACAGTTCTTTAGTTCTATGGGAGTATCTTTCCCCTTGATCCTACCCCGCCCTAGATTTTGATCAGTTAAACAAATTCTTCAGAAAGTGTTTTGGCGTAGAATTTGAGAACTTTTGCTGTTATAGTTCCTTAAAATATTTGATTGTCAACATTTTCTTATGTGGGGGACACATCTCCCCATGATCTTATTCGTCCTTCATTATGTCCAGTAAATCAGTCACCTGAAAAATTTATTGAGACCAAATTTGAAAAATGTTTCGATCAGTTTCAGATTTAAAATCTAATTTTGTAATCAAAATTTTTTTATAAAATTTTTACGATCGATTTTAATTTTTGTGTAAAATTAATATTCGTTTTAAATGAAAGTTTGAATCTATTTTTAAATTTTAAACAATTTATCTTCAAATTTCCTTTACATAAATAATTATAGATTTCAGATTTTTTTAAGAAAAATTTTATTATCCAACCCTCGTTATTTCTCAATATGAAAAATTAAATATGACCCCTTTCAATCTGTGTATAGATATGTGTGTGTGCAATTGTGTGTGTGTGTTTTAAAAATCAAACTTTAATTTATTAGTTTATCAATGTAAATCCGTGTAAATCGGATTTAAACAAAAGATTTAATATTTCGTACATTTAATTTCGATTTCCCTTTTTTAGATAAAAATAAATTCACATTTTCGAAACCATAATTTTACCACAGATGTTTTTAAAAAAAGTTTGCTTTCGATCAAGGGATGTTAGAATAGTTTTTGATATTTTTTGGCGATATGACATTTCATTAAAGTGTTAAATGTCAAATTGTGACAAAACGTTGTAAATAAGATAAATAAAATATAAATGATTTTTTGATAAAAATAAATTTTTGAAAAAGTAAATAAAAACAAGTAAAAGTTATAGTCGTTCAAGTCCGTCTATTTAATACCCTACACCACATTGTAGGTTTTTAATGGTAACTACCATAATAATGAATTACCCTCGTTAAAAATATATTTTCTACTTTGTGTTTAATAGTTCGGTATATTATGGTAATAAAACTTATGTAGGATTTGTGCCTTTGTGCAACCTTTTCTCGGTGGGGAGCTATACGGGAGCCAGAAGAAATTATGGACGGACCCAATGGAACGTATATCTAATTATGCTTATGTTTGTCTTTATATGACCACGTCACAATACCAACGTATATGTGAGGTTTAAACCCATCAAAAAGATATTTTTAAAGGGGATCGTATGGGACCTAAGGGAAATAATGGAGCGATTCTTTTATATTTTGGTACATCATTTTAGATTCAGGACTTATATTCGGGAATTTTATGTAATTTTTTAAGATTTCTGTAAATATTTAATTTCATCTGATCAGCTCTGATCTTATATTCGGGACTTTTGTGGCCTTAAAACCCCATTACGTAGGAACATTTGTATTGGACTGGGTGAAACATTGAACCCATCATTATCTTTCTTGAGCCAAAATAATGATACGTGTCATGTTTCATCATTATATCTTAAACCAGTCAATTAGAACGAAGGGACATCGTTAAATCGATTCAGGAAATGGTTCTGAGTCGAATCGGTTTACATAAAAGTGTTTGGCTGTTACAAACTTATGCACAAACTCATAATACCCCAACCGTAATGACTGTATATTTAACTATAGTTTAATTTTGTGTAAACCACCCTCTTTTTGTTTTGAAACTCCGCTAAACAGCTGTTAAAGCGAATAGTTTTTCGCTGAAAAAATTTTTTTGTTATAATTTACCCTGAGTGTGAAGGTTTTTTTTGAAGAAAACATAACCTTAATAAAAATTCCCTTTTATTTAGAAAATTTAAAGGTTTTTTTATTTGTTTAAATGTTTATTTTGGTGTGTGTGTTTTTTTTAACCAGTGGTTAATAACAAAATCGATCTGGTAACACCCCTCTAATAAATTCCTTATATAATTCAAATATATGAGTTTGTTTTTCCTCTCTCCCTCTCGTTTTCGTATTTGAGGTTTTTTTATTTCAATTTCTTTGTGTGTAACTGATACCCCCATATCATTTCATCAAATTTTATATTCGAAATTATGTAAATCAATATGCGCTGCCCTTAAATCATTCATTTGACATATTTATTGATCTCTTGTATAAACAATTATGAGAATTTATGATCGTCGTTTGTATTTTGGAATATTGTGATCGTTACTCTTTGGTATTTTCTGCCCTTAATTGCTAATAATTATAGGCTTTTTCTTATTTTTAATGTTAATTCAACTGCTGGTTATTTCGTATTACGTCTTTTTTTCCACATAATTATAATTGCAAGTTTTTGTTAAGCCGGGATTAGTTAATTGCCTTTAATCATGTTATTAGGGAATTATATTGTATATATATTTCTTAAAAAAGGGGGATGTTCTCTCAAAATTTGAATATAACAGATGGTTTTTTTATGTGGGAGAATGAGGAGGGTTTAAGGAATTTTTGTATTTGGATGCCTAAGAAATTATGTAATTTTGAAGATTTCTTAAAATAATTAAAATTCATGTGATCTGCTCTGATCATAATTGATCATGAATTTTCAATATATTGAAATATTGATAAAGAGATCGCAGAATACTAAACACGTTTTTTAAACTTTAACCCAAGTGTTATGATCATCATAGTGACAAGATGTCAAGTCAGAATAAAAATAAGTGGACCCATTATGAAGTCTTATGAATGGATGCTGCCTTTTTGTAAACTTTCCTTGATATAAATTTCGGTATTTTTAGAGGCCGTTATAACAGTTACTTTCGTTAAGTCATCCATTACACAACAAAAATTCCTTTTTTTGTTATAAAACTTGACTTCAATTTCCGTGCTCTGTTTTAACAGCGTTCCTGTCAAGGACTTTTTGAGCCTTGCATTCTTCTAAACTTAACTTTTCGTAACAAATATCCCGACCACTAAGCTAAACTGGCTGCTTTCCTACAATATGCTATAGGAGCTCTTTTGAAAATGCTTTCTTTCTTGTTTTTTTTGACTTCAGAAACATTATGTTGACCCATTCAACTAGATTTTCCATCAATCTAACGGTATTGTTTAAAAACCAGTTTGACAACAAACCTTTAAATGCTTGAACAACTTTTTGTAAGACCTTTGAATGCTTGACCAGCTTTTTGTAGAACCAAGTTGAAAATATTTTAAAATACTACTACACTTTTTATGGTCACTTACAATATATTCATTTGGTACCCACGACAATTAATTCACTCCAAGTCACACTCGGCCAAAGATTGTCAACCCAGCAGCAGTTGTATCCAACGAAAATTCTTTCCCCAAGATCGAAAATTTTCTGTTAATTCAAAATTGATTTAATGGGAATTGATCTCAAATATCACAAAATCGCAAATTCTCTTTTGGATCGTTGATTCTTATCGGAAAACTGATCGCAAATTTCACGAAATTTGATCGCAAAAATGTTTATTAATTTTCTGTGAAAGAAAATTCAATGGAAAATTTTCTACTTAACGCAAATTGATGGACAGTGTTCCGTAAACTTAAAATTTATCGTAAATTTTAAAAGAAAAAATTTATCTTCGATATCTCAGGATATTGATCTTTTGGATCATTTGATTGATCGGCAAAGTTTTTATAAAATAAATTTTATTGCTAATTTTCTATTTCACGAAACCTGTTCGTATGTGTTTCAGAAAACGAAAACTAAAGACAGTTTTTCCTAAAATAAAAAAACGTTAAATATAAGACGAATTAAACGTAAATTGATTGTCTGCTGATCAAAGATTGATCTCTTTTTGTTATTTACAAGTCGATCAAAAAAGTTCTCAAAGGCGAAACTTTGTCTCCAATTTTCTATAAAATAAAAATCTATCAAAAATTTGCTCAAAAATAAAAATTGTACACAAATTTCTTCAAAACTAAAATTATCGTTAATTTCCTTTAAATTATAATTTGATTATTAAATTTCTGTACAACAAAATTCTATTGTAAATTTTCTTTATCGATCTTTTTAAAGAAATGTCATTATAAATTTTCTACTAAACCAACATTTTCTTTAAAACTAAAATTTATCGTAAATTTTCTATAAAAATATATTTTATCGTAAATTTTTCCATAAATTAAAATTATAATTTTTTTATGAAACTTAATTTTTTCTTCAAAACAAAAAACATTTCGAAAATTCTTTTCATAATATTTCGTTTGCAAATTTTTTTCTTGATCGTAAATATTTAATAAAAAAATTTTTTACTTAAAGTTCAGATTTTAGTTAAAAATCTAAGTCTTCACAAAATTGTTCATTAAAAATCTGATTTTTTTTTACTAAAGATTTTTAAAATTTTTTTACTAAATATTAAAAATTTTTTACGAAAAATGCATTTTTTTCGCAAAAAATTCAGTTTTTCATAAAAAATTTAGTTTTTCACGAGTGCAGATTTAACCAAAAATGTTATTAACTAAAATGTAAAATTTTAACCAAAAATTATTTTTTTCCGTAAAATTTGCATTTTTCAAAAATACAAAAAATAATCCAATAAAAATTAATATTTTCACTAAAAGACAATTTTCATTAAAAATGAACATTTTCATTAAAACTCAACATTTCACTAAAAAAGCTAATTTTCACTAAAATGCATTTTTTTCAAAAAATGCAATTTTTTTTACTAAAAATGCAATTTTTTACTAAAAATGAAATTTATTTTGTGAAAAAATGCAATTTTTACCAAAAATTCATTTTGTACTAAAAATGAAATTTTTACCAAAAATGCATTTTTTACTAAAAATGCAATTTTTACCAGAAGTGCTTTTTTTACTAAAAATGCAATTTTTTACTAAAAATGCAATTTTTTACTAAAAATGCAATTTTTACTAAAAATGCAATTTTTTACTAAAAATGCAATTTTTTACTAAAAATGCAATTTTTTACTAAAAATGCAATTTTTTACTAAAAATGCAATTTTTTACTAAAAATGCAATTTTTTACTAAAAATGCAATTTTTTACTAAAAATGCAATTTTTTACTAAAAATGCAATTTTTTACTAAAAATGCAATTTTTTACTAAAAATGCAATTTTTTACTAAAAATGCAATTTTTTACTAAAAATGCAATTTTTACTAAAAATGCAATTTTTTACTAAAAATGCAATTTTTTACTAAAAATGCAATTTTTTACTAAAAATGCAATTTTTTACTAAAAATGCAATTTTTTACTAGAAATGCAATTTTTTACTAAAAATGCAATTTTTTACTAAAAATGCAATTTTTTACTAAAAATGCAATTTTTTACTAAAAATGCAATTTTTTACTAAAAATGCAATTTTTTACTAAAAATGCAATTTTTACTAAAGATGCAAATTTTTACTAAAAATGCAATTTTTTACTAAAAATTCAATTTTTACTTAAGATGCATTTTTTTACTAAAAATGCAATTTTTTAGTAAAAATGCATTTTTGGTAAAAATATATACTTTT
This sequence comes from Cochliomyia hominivorax, assembly GCA_004302925.2. Classification (NCBI taxonomy): domain Eukaryota; kingdom Metazoa; phylum Arthropoda; class Insecta; order Diptera; family Calliphoridae; genus Cochliomyia; species Cochliomyia hominivorax. The sequence continues at coordinate 37,283,469 of PYHX02000495.1, read as the reverse complement.
TACTAAATTTGCATTCTTCAGAAAAAAATGTAATATCATGTCATATTTTGAGGTGCCATGATTATTAAAAATCAACCATAATATTAAGGTGATATTGAGTGATTTTTCTTAATGTACATAAGACGAAAAAAACTTCAATCCCATGACCTCTACTGACATTAAATTCTTGATCTAAAATTTTCTTTTATTCCATTGAAGAATCAATAAAAACTATAAAATCAATATATACAATTTTTTTAAAAAATCTACCTTTCTAACAAATATCAAAATCATTTTTTTTTATGTCCAAAAAACAAAATCTCAAATTTGTCTTCTCCTCTTTTTATTTTTTTTTCGTCTGTCTCTTAATAAATTTTTTAAATAAAATTTTTCTTTCGATCTCCAATTTGTCGATCGTTTTTGTTATTTTTAAATGATTTGACAGCTTCATTGGGTGTCAAACGAGAGGGGTCAAGATCAGTGTGGGTTTAACTTCTTTGTCGTCAGATCATCTTTTTTTTCTTTGTTATTAAAACTATTAATTTTTTGGTTCATCTGTTTGTGTTTGTTTTTGTTGTTACACATTTTTTTGATTAAATTTAATAAATTTGTTATCGAAAAAAAGCGGTGAATTTAAAAAAAAAGATGAGAAAAGAGAAAAATGTGTTTTAAGAACTTGTTAAGAATACAAATGCGTTTTAAGATTTTTTAAGGTTTGTTAGTGTGTTTGTGTTTGGGTGTAAATATTGTCACATCTGGGAGATTTTACCGAAATTTATCTTGAATTAATTAAATTTAAAATTTATAGCAACAAAATAATCCGCTATAATTTTTTGTTTTTATATTCTTTTATATTCTTAAATAGAATTAATTAGATTAAGTGGAAAAATGTTTGAGATGAAAATAATTCAGTGGGAAGAATTTATCGTTGGTTTTTTTTTGTTATAAATATTAATGAAGAAGATTAATTTTCATTAATGGAACAGACGAATCGAAAACGAAAATTCAGATGATAAAAGAAGTTGGTTAGAAGGCTTAATTTGGTTCTTGTGTTATAACGATTTAGTTTTATAGAAAACTAACTTTTACCCGCTGTACAGTGCTGCACAAAAATTCTCCCCACTCCTAGATCTATTCCATAAAGTAACAAAATTTGGAAACTCAAGGTTAAAAAGTTCTTCAGGTATTAAATAATTTATAATTGGTATATATAAAGTCGGATAACTTAACTCTCGCTGTAATATTTGCATTGCAGGGGGGCTTCCGCTTCCTTTGATCCTAGAAGCTGTACATTTTGTCTAGTAAAACTGTTTCCTTGGGAAAGAAATTGGTACGGACTCCTACTTCAATAATTTTCGATAAATAATATTTGCTTTTTACCGGGGAGACCCTTCGTTCTATATTTTGTCCACTAAAAATGTTTCTTGGTAAAGTAATTGGTATGGACTCTCACTTCAAAAGTTCTTTAGATATTCGATACATATAATTTTTTTGTATAGGGACTATCTCTCGTCCAGCATCTTGTTCAGTGAAACAGTTCCAAGAGACAGTTATCGAGATAAAATATATTAACATTCTCACTATAATAGTTCGTAGATATCCGATAATCAATATTTGCTTTGTATGGGGTTACCCCTCCCCCAGGTTCTCTTCCTGTCCTACATTCTGTCCATTAAAACAGATTCTTGAGCAAGTTAAAGAACACTTGCTGTTATAGTTTTGGTCCTTTCCGTCCTACATTTTGAACAGTAAAACAGGTCCTTAAAAAAGTGATTGATCCCAGTCCCTTCCCCTGATCCTATCGGATTTTAATAGCCTATGTTACTTTCGGATATATTGGGATGAGTGTGTAGTTAAGTCTATAAGTCCCAAACAAACCAACACAGATTTAAGTTTTATGAACAAATTTTCTTCAATCCCATTTCGCTTAATAAAATTTACTTTAGGGAGCTTTTAATTCGACCACATTTCTATAAACTTTCATAAAACTTTTATTTTCTAATAAAATCAACAAAAAAACTCATAATCTTAAATTTATGACAACCAATTCAGACATTAATTTTTTCTTTTTTTGCAAAAGACGGAAACTGATTGACCTCCAACGTATAACGATCACTTCACAAAGGTTTTGATTCCAATCTAAACACACTAAACCCAACATAAAACCAGCAAAAATAACCGAAGGAATTGGACCTTCAGACTAAAAAACACATTGACATAATATGATATGACCAAGTCTTAGTTTTTGAAAGAGAGAAAAAACTTAAGTGATCGCGCCAAAATGACCACCAACAAATTTGCATTTGAATAACACAAATGAAATTGAAAAGGAACCTTTTTGCACATTTTCTGTGTCATAAATATATTCCCTCCACCTTTACCAAGTCGCACAAAGCGCACTTTTAAAAAAGACAAAAGAGGGTTGAAGAAACTAAGAAACAAATGTATGATCACTGTGATCATTTGCTTAAAGAAAACGGAAAAAAGGTGCGAACGATCACAACGTGTGTGGCATCAAGGGACCTCATAAAGAAAATATGTTTAAACAATAAAATCAATTTTTCTCTTCAGACACATAAAAATGTATTCAATGAATGTGATCTATTTTTTTTTCGAAATTCAATAATAAAAATCATAAAACAAATATTATGCTAATTCAATATTTAACATTAATAGATAAAAAGAAAACAAAACTTTATTTAAAGAAACAATGTTCTTGAGAAAAAAATCTAAGTCATTGTTATCTTTTTCCTATTTTTTAAAGCCCTTTTTTTGGTTTGATCATATTTTTTTAACAAGATACAAGTTCAAGTAAACAATTTTTCAGTATTTTTTTGAAAAAAGTTTTTAAAATTATTTCAAATTATGAAATTCGTGTTATCGAAAGAGAATCACTTCAAATTAAGACTCTGAATAAAGTTTAATGAAAGAAACAGCTAAATTAAAATATTTTTTAAATGCATTTGATTTAGTTAAGATGATCGTGTTTTCGAACAAAAATTAAAAAAAAAATTTAATTCAAGTTAAAATTAAAGAAAATCTCTTCATGATAAATAACTTTGATATTTTTCGAACATTTAAAATTTTTAAAAATTTTGACATGGGAGATACCCATTTCCCTGGTCTTATCTGTCCTACACAGTTCCTTTAGAAAGTACACTGAACCGAAAAAACGGAAGTAAATACAATGAAAAAGGTTGTAGAATTGAAGAAAAGTAGGTTAAATATCAGCCAACGAAACCTTTATTCATCATAACTATAATTTTCGTTAATTTTTCGTAAACGCTTCAAATTGATGAAAAAATGTCAATATGACTATTTGAATACGTTAGTAAAAATACAGTTAATTTAAATAAATATTATTCAGTTTGAATAATACTTTATTCAAATTGACAAAAATAAATTCTTCATATTGATGAATATTATTCAATTAAAATACCATATTTTAGTTAAATTTATGAAATTTAAAATGAATTGAGGAAAGAATTATAATAAATTAATGTAATAAATTAATACATAAAATATTGAGGACCAAGGGAAGACGTACTTCCCATACAAACTAAATATTGATTATAGAACTTCATCACCGTGAATTTTCAAATTTGATCTCAATGATTTCCTCAAGGAACCGGTTTTTCGTGACAAAATGTAAGACGGATAGGATAGAAAGGGAAATTGTCAGCCGTTTGCCGTTTTAGAGTCTATGCGTTACATAAATACATATACACACATCCCATATTATATATAAATTATAAATTATTTAAATTTATGAATTTTTTAAAATTTTTGGATACGATCTTATTCAAAATTTTTCAATAGACCATCCAGTAACATACACCATTGTTGGATTTCAATTTTTGAACGACCATCGTATTATTGTTTATTATTCCTTTAGGTTTTAATAATTTATTATTATAATTTGTGTAAGATTTTTGCGTTTTAAAGCTCTTTTTTTCTGTTGGTGTTGATGGTTAATATAAGAAATTATGGACCGACCTTTGTAAAATTTTGAACATATAAATACAATACATACATATGATATTATGTAAAAGTGGAACTGCAAAATATTTTTAAAGAAATTTTACACGGACTTTCTACAGGAGTTTTTCAATTGATTCAAAGAATCAATAAACCTCCAAAAGTTAGACACCTCAAGTTGGAATATTATATAATTCTCTAGAAAAAACTCGTTTATCTGAGTGAGATTATTACCGATTTTTTGTATTAGTGAAAACCGACAGGTTTCGAGTAATTTCAATTTTCAAATTATTTTTTTTTGTCGGTTAACCGGTTTTTAATGAAAGGCACTACTAAGCTTTTCAATACAAAATTCAGTTTCATTGGTCTATATTCGGTCATTACTAATTCAGTGTGTTACAAGAGAAAAGTACTGAATACATTCTTAGACATCATATTCGAGATCGATTTTGCTGCAAGATTTCTTATTTTTCAATATACAATTTGAAAGGTAAAGAGATATAGACCTATAATTTAGATTTAAATTAAACCATGGTATCTTGATCATTTATACCCCACCCATTTAGGGCATGGTATATGTTTTTTATTGGTTAAACTTTAAATTTCTATTAAATATGTATTTTTCTATAGATTTAACCGGCTTTTTACCATAAAACCTTATTCGAAAATGGTTTTTATGAAAAACCCATTTTTCGAATAACGCTAAAATCGGTTTTCTGAAAATTTCGGTTTTATTTTTAATTTACTACGTGGGATATTCTTATAGTTGAAAAGATAATTAGACCAAACAAAATTTTTTGACCCATTTTTGGAACATGTTTTTTCTTTAATTTCCTTAAAAACATTTAGAAGTTCTAAAGTTTCAAAGATATATTTCGAAAAAAAAGGAATAAGCGCCTTGTGGATACGATTATCTAAAACAACAACAAGGCCAAAAAATCTAAGATCCAGCTGATGTTGAGAAATTGTTTAAAATTTGAAAAATTTTACGAAATTGTGTTTGTCCTTTGGAAAATATTTTATAGAAATTTGAAAAAAATCAAGCTGCGAAAAAAAACAAACAAATTTCTCCTTCACTTCCTTGTAACATTAATTATCAGAAAAAAACTTATTCAACTGGAAAATATAACAATAATTTTATGTCATAAATTTTTCCTTTAGACACAAAAAATATTTAGTTTTAAATAAAAATTCAAATTTAAAAATTCAAATTAATTTGATAATTTTTCTAACGAACGATTACAACTAATTAACACACAAACATCTAACATCAAACAAACATCTGACAAGAACCCTTTTTCCAATACTTCATAATAACTACTGTCTGGTAGGTCAGTTTAAATAGAATCCCTTAAAAAAATGTCGACGACCACTGGACAACAACTGAAACAACAATGAATTGTGTTGCAACAATTAATTCTTGGCAACAATTTTCACGCCTAAAATTAAACAGGAAACAAAAATGTATATGTAAATAAGAGGGGAAGAAGAAATAATAAGTCCATGTGTACAAATATAATTATCATCATGGATGTGTTCGCCACTGGCACGCCCACCCCCGTATTTCTCAGTTTAGTAGTTAAAGTTAAACATCATTATTTAACATCTTCATTCAAGGGAAATTTTTTTTAAACATCTGTAAATAATGTTGTTTGTTTAGTCTAAAGTCACCTTAAATTACACTAATTCAATGTAATTTTACACAGTTGAAATGTTATCAAATTCTTCACTATTTTGTTTTTCTTGTCATCATTTAAGTTTAAATTACAATTTAGAATAAGTTTTTCTTAATATTTATAGAATTAAATTATTTTTCATGATAAAATTATAGACCGATATCTGTAACATAATAAAAACTAACTACTTTTATTATTACTTTTTTTCTTCACAAATTTACATAAAATTGCAAATCAGTGAAAATTTTTAATAATTTTTATCTTAAAATTTACAAAAAATGCTCTTTTTATAGAAAATTAACAATAAATTTCTTTATATAAAAAATGTCTGATAAATTTTCGTATTTATAGACATTTTTAGTAAGACCGTCCATCATCACAAGTGGTGAAGAAGACTTTGTCATTTCTGAGTCGATTTCGTTATGTTCGTTTATCTGTCTGTCCGTTTGTTGTTGACACACTCACATCTACAATAATTGACAGAATTCAGTTAAATTTTGCTGAGCATTTGATATAGTTCTGGAGATTTGCTATCTATAACCAAAAAATCGGTTCAGTATATTAAAAGATATAGACCGACATTAAAAAACTACCCTTAAGACTATCATTTCCATTCCAAGAACTATCAAAGTCGGTTCAGATGAAACTCATTTAGTGTTTCGTATTTTATTTAAGAAAAATTTTTATAAGTTGAATACATTTGTGAGTGTATCTGTAAATCTGTACACTGAACCAAAAAGGTAATAAATTCTTCAAATTGACGAAAAATTGTCAATATGACTATTTCAATTCGTTAGTAAAAATGCAGTTAATTTGAATAAATATTAATCAATTTGAATAATACATTATTTAAATTGACAAAAATAAATTCTTTATATTGATGAATATTATTCAATTTAAATACCATATTTATGTTAAATTTACGAAATTTAAGACGAATTGAAGAAAAAATTACGTTACAACAATGTAATAAATGAATACATAAAATTTTAAGGACCAGGGAAAGGAGTACTCACCATACAGAAGAAGAAATTTCTTTAAATATATACGGCGAAGTCTAACTTGCTAAATTTTCATTTTAGGGAAAATTTTTGTAACAAAATTTTTATATTTTTTCGCTTCACAGAAAATTTTTTGATGATTTATTTTCTATAGAAAACTAGAAAAACCCGCAAACGCCGTTTTGACAAAATATATATTTTTAAGGGCGTTAATCTAAGAAAACATTAGTGTTGCGTTAAATAGGTTATGAATAATTTAAAATTGGGGTTACCTCTCCCCTTGATCCTATCAGTACTGTATTTCTACTGATGATGTCTCACAGTAGCATAATTGTTACAAAATTTTAAGACTTTTGATTGTTATAGTTCTTTAAATATTCGATAATTTATATTTGCTATAGGGAATACCTCAGGTTTCATTCGTCCTACGTTTTGTCTGGTAAAACAGATTCCTCTGAAATTGATTAGAGCCAAATGTAAGAACTCTCGATGTTATGACACATTAGATATTCGATCATTAAAATTTGCTTTATATGGGGGTAACCATCTCCCTGATCCTATCGGAACATTTTACAGTCCATACTACTTTCGACTATAATGGAATCAATCTGTGAAATTTTCATGAAACTTTTTTCTATTTTTGACAAATTGGAAAAATGATTTTGTATGTTTTATAAATTCGTCCTCATCCAATCCAATAGAAATGGCGGCATCAATAAAATTAGAAAATTAATAAATTTTAAAAGAATAAATACTGAATGTTCTATTTACTTCTTTTGACATTTAACGTACTTAAGTTACGTACACTTTTTCCTGTGTTGCTTTTCAACATTTACCATTAATAACTTCCCACAGCAGTTTTTACGAAATTGGGAATTTTTGCAACAATTTTGAGCTCGTTTACCTGTGGATACAAAATAACTTAATATATAAGAGGAATAACAAAATAGGCTTTATTGAACTTGCAAATGAATTCGAAAAGTTTTGTCAGAATCCATATTTTCTTGAGAACTTGAAATCTCGTTTTCCTTTGTATTCAAATTTCCATCACTATTTTTGGAACTATTATGTCTGGGGCTGGTGGAGCTTCTCTCTAATTACTTATATCGAGTCTTTTATTATTTAAGAGCAAAAAGATTTAAAATATTTTCTTTAAACACAAATTTTATATTTTAATTTTTATACAGAAACACTTACAAAACTATTGCGAGCATTAGTCTTTTACAAACGCACTTGTGAAAATGGTTATTTCATCAAGTGTATAGCAACTATTATTGTAATTATTATTACAAATTCTAATAAAAAATTAAAACTATAATAAGTATGATTATGAAATGTTGTCGAAAATTCTTTATGATAAGTTTAATTTATGTTTATGACTTAGTTTGTTGAGTTTTCTGTTTTTGTCAAATTTTATTTAAAGAAAATTTTATTTTCTCTTATAAAAATGATTAACTATTTTGTGTTTTGAATTATTTTCAATGTCATTTTGTAAATTTTGTAAAGAATTTAAAACATTTTTGAATTTATGTTCTTTTCAGTTGATTTACATAACAATCTGCTTTAAATTCGAGAAGATTTTCATTGTCTCCCAAAAACCAAAAACAAACGACATAAATCCTCCCGATGAAAACGACAACAATTTTAATGTTGTCTATTAGTCTGTCCGTCCGTCCGTCCGTCCGTACAACCATCTCTATTTTTTAATGATGAAAGTTTATTAAACTGCCGATGACTCTCGTGTTTAGAAATTCCATTTGGTTCATCTTTTTTTCGGTCTATGAAAAACATATTTTTCAATTTAAATATTTTTAAATTCTTGTTGTTGTTGTAGCTTATTTGCCTGACATTGTCAGAACGACTCCACAGTTTGTGCACATTTATGACAAGTTTTCTAGACTGAAGTGACTTTTTTTGTCTTGTTTTTGTTTATCAAATACAACAAAAAAAACATCTGCCTGGAATTTTGGATCATAATTATGGTGAACATAAATAAATTGTGTCTATTAAGGATGAAAATGATGATGATGATGTGGAAAGATTAAAAGGTCATTGAATTTGTGGAATGTGTGGAAATGTGTGTTCAGTATTTATTTAGGAATTTTCATAATTAAATTTTTTTATGCCCTCCACCACCACAAGTAGCGAAGAGGGTATGTTAACTTTGTCATTCCGTGTGTAACGTTAAGAACTTTGGCCTGGGTATTTGTTATAGTCCTGAAAAGTTTCCTATTTCAATTCAGCAAAATCGTTTCAGTATATCAAAAGATATACCGTTCCAAAAATGATCAAAATCGGTTTAGTAAAAAAAGTTATAGACAAAAATATAACTAATTTTAGGACTCATTAAGTTTATATATTGTATACGTATCTGTGGTGGAGGATATTGAAGATTCGACTTAGCCAAATGTAGCATTCTTACTTGTTTCATATAAAAATTTTTCTATTTCACATGGAAAAGGGGGAAATTAAAGACGTGTGCTACTAATTTGAGAAATATTTGTAATATTTTTAAAAATTTCCAAAAGGAATATAATTTAAAGGGGAAAGGGGGAAGTAATAAGGGGATTAAATAGTAATTTCTATAAAAGAGCACAAATTAAATATTCGAGTAATTAGGACTTTAATTCCCAATTTGTTCTAAAAATAATTTGAATTAAATTCAATTTAATCAAAATAACAAATTACGTTGTTTGTTTTATTTTTAATTGTTAAAGATTGTTTCCACAGCGACAAAATATTCCGAATCCAAAATAGATTTAAGAATGTTCAATAAATTCCTTAAGACAACCTACAAACAGCTACAATAACAAAAACCTACAATTTAAGTCAATTCTACAATTTTCTAAGAAATACAATCGTCGTTTTTTATATTATTTTCTGCCACCAAAATACAATGTGTGGGATAGAATTTCATCTTAAAACCGAAACAGAAGAAACACACGATTCAAAGAGTCTGAAATTTATTAGCATCAACAACCAAAAGCAACAACAACAAAAGCACCATATAAATGTCAGTCATTTAGTCAGTGGAAGTCTAAGATTTTTTATATCGTTTTTTTTTCTTTGGTTTTTCAGATTTGTTTTCTTCTTCTTCTCGTTTTGTTCTTTTAATTACCCATCAGACATGTTTCTTAAGATTTTTTTGTGTTTAGTTTATTTGTTTCTTGAAAACGATACTTTTTTCCATTTTATTGCATTAAAAACATAAATTTTTTTTGGTCTCTTCTAATTCTTGGGAAACAACTAAAATGTTGCAAAAATTTATAAGGAAAAAAGAATCAGGAGAATTAAATAAAATAATTAATTCATAAAAATATACGATAAATTTTGTTTCCACAGAAAATTTACGATAAATTTTCTATCTACAGAAAATTTACGATAAATTATGTTTGTATATAATTTACGATAAATTTTCTTTTATAGAAAATTTACAATAAATTTTCTCTTATAGAAAATTTACAATAAATTTTCTCTTATAGAAAATTTACGATAAATTTTCTCTGCCGAAAATTTACTATAAATTTTCTTTCTACAGAAAATTTAAGAAAAATTATCTTTCTGTAGATAATTTACGAAAAATGTTATTTTTATAGAATATTTACGATAAATTTTCGTTTTATAGAAAATTTACGATAAATTATCTGTCTGTAGATAATTTACTATAAATTTTATTTTTATAGAAAATTTACTATAAATTTTATTTTTCTATAAAAAATTTACGATAAATTATCTGTCTGTAGATAATTTACGATAAATTTTATTTTTATAGAAAATTTACTATAAATTTTATTTTTCTATAAAAAATTTACGATAAATTTTTTTCTATAGAAAATTTACAATAAATTTCCTTCTATAGAAAATTTACAATAAATTTTCTTCTATAGAAAATTTGCAATAAATTTTCTTCTATAGAAAATTTACAATAAATTTTCTTCTATAGAAAATTTACAATAAATTTTCTTCTATAGAAAATTTACAATAAATTTTCTTCTATAGAAAATTTACAATAAATTTTTATAAATTTTTTATAGAAAATTTTTGATAAAAATTTCTTTTTTAGAAAATTTTTGATAAAAATTTCTTTTTATAGAATATTTTTGATAAAAATTTCTTTTTATAGAATATTTTTGATAAAAATTTCTTTTTATAGAAAATTTTTGATAAAAATTTCTTTTTATAGAAAATTTTTGATAAAAATTTCTTTTTATAGAAAATTTTTGATAAAAATTTCTTTTTATAGAAAATTTTTGATAAAAATTTCTTTTTATAGAAAATTTTTGATAAAAATTTCTTTTTATAGAAAATTTTTGATAAAAATTTCTTTTTATAGAAAATTTTTGATAAAAATTTCTTTTTATAGAAAATTTTTGATAAAAATTTCTTTTTATAGAAAATTTTTGATAAAAATTTCTTTTTATAGAAAATTTTTGATAAAAATTTCTTTTTATAGAAAATTTTTGATAAAAATTTCTTTTTATAGAAAATTTTGATAAAATTTCTTTTTATTGAAAATTATTGATGAAATTTTCTTTTTATAGAAAATTTTTGATGAAATTTTCTGTTTATAAAAAATTTTTGGATGAAATTTACTGTTTAAAGAAAATTTTTGATGAAAATGTCTTTTAAAAGAAAAATTTTAAACGAAATGTTCATATTTTATTACAGATAATTTTCATAAAATTTTTTTTTTATGGAAAACATTCGTTAAATTTTCTTTTTATACAAAAATTTCGTTAAATTTTTATGGTGAATTTAAGCTTTTTTTTATGCGAAACTTTATAATTTTTTTCTTGAATTATTTTATTTAAAGAATATTTTTATTTTTGTAAAAAAAAAATAATAAATTTATGCACTTTTTTCTGTTTAACTTTCTATTTATGGTCAATCTAACTGTTGTTTAGAGATCATTGAACTTTTTCTCAGATCATGTGGATCTGCGTTTTACGCATTTGAAATATTTTTCTTTGTCTTTTATTTTTCATACATTTTTATTTCATTTTCTTCAGCTAATAAAGATGCTGATCATGATCTTGTTCATGATCATCATTATGATGATCGTGGCTGGTGGCTGTGTGGCTTCTTTTGACTTGATCTTCTTCTTACTTTTTTTAAAGCTCATTTTACTTTCTAAACACAAACTCTGGTGGCAGTCAACAGCATATGATTGTTGTTGGTCTCTCTAGTGATTTTGTTTTGTAATATTTCTTGATTAATATGCCAAACTGCATTGCAACAATAATAGAGAAGAACGTATCTAAGTTTGGTCATTTGAGGAAGAATAATATTTTGTTGTTTTTTTTTTACATTTCTTTGCCACATAACAATGACGCACCATGATCATCATCATGATCTCTTGAATAAGTTTTATGCGCATAATTTAACATAAACAAGCAAAAAGGCGGCCGTTTGCCGTCAAATAGTCAGCAGCAGCAATATAAGTAAAAGGAGGAGGCTGCTTTAGTATCATCCTATGAAGCGGAGAGGGAAGTCTTATATTGTGAAATGGAAAATTGTGGAAATTTCACTTCAAAAAGTTTTACATTTTTGCCAAAAATTAAAAAAAGCAAAAAATCTATAAAAGAGAGGAAAACATAACAAAAGAAAAGAAAACTAGTATTTTAATCCGAACCTCATCTTTTTATAGAAAAAAAATATATTACGCAACATTTACTTGCCACAATGCTTAGAGGCAGAGTAACATCAATGCAAATTTTTAATATATTTACTAGTAGGCCAAACTCCTCTTTTCTTATGGTTTTTGCTGTTGTTGTAGCAAAAAAACAACTTTAAATCTCCATCACCTAAAGCGACAACATATCAACACCACTAATATATGAAGCAACAATAACAACAACATTGATAAAAATTCACTAAATGTGCAACTTCCTAAAGTAGGAAAATTCCAAAAAGAAAAACTCTAAAAAATATTAAACTGAACATGATCTATAGCAACAAAAAAATCTCTGTTGTGTGGCACCTTAGGAAAATCCAAAAATTCGTTAAACATGCAGCAGCAACAACATAACAATTTGTTGCCAGTATACATCAACATCAACTTACAGCATTGTGAGAGAAGGAAATATTTCATAAATAAATCTTTAGATTTACAATAACGTGGTATGAACATTATTCTACCGTTTCTTTATTTACAACTTGCCACAAAAGAATCTAAAGCAACGTACAACATTCATAGAAATGCAGCATAAAAAAACTACGAAAAAATATAACCGTATCATATGGAGTCATCATTGACAGTGGAAGTGAATAATATAATCGATATTGTTATAAAATGCTACATAAACATGCCACAATAACAACAATATTGTGCAACAAATAATCACAATCACATTACACACTCAAACACACTTTTAGAATGCAATTTGTTAAGCTCAACAACATCACACACATTCATCTTTTTAATTTTTCCTTGTTCATGCAACAACTCATCATGATAACTGAATAAATGAATGATAATGATGAAATTGTTGTTAATGATCATCATTATCATCATCAGCAGCAACACATTTCTAATTTAGCTGTAAGAAAAATATGTAGAAATACAAAATGAAGAAGAACGATGATGATGACCGAGTGTGGCGGCGTTAAATCACCGTATTTGTGTGTGTCTCATCGTTTGTACGAGTATGAATAATTTTTAGTGAAACCAAATTATTACGAAAAATATCTACAACTACAAAATATGATTTGATGGTGCAACATTGGAATGTTGCATCCTTAACTTCTCTAGGTATTGCACTTCGATGTCTAAGAATAGATAATGACAACGAAAACAAAAACAAGAAATCAACAGAATTTAAGATTTTTAAGCGGAACTAAAATAAAATCATCTAAAATGTCCTGAAGACTACAAACTTCATCGGAAAGATATGGAATTATGTGTTCCATAAAAATTTACTCAAAAAATATATAAAAAGAGAATATAAAATGTTCTAAATAATTCATTAACAAATTCGCAAAAATTTTCTATAAAAAATTCTTTTTTTAAAAAATCGTAAAAAAGATCGTAGAATTTTTTACACAAGTTTCGTAAAAATTGGGATTTTTCTAGAAAAACAAAATTTATCGTAAATTTTCTATAGAAAGAAAATTTATCGTAAATATTCTATAAAAGGAAAATTTATCGTAAATATTCTAGAAAAGGAAAATTTATCGTAAATATTCTAGAAAAGGAAAATTTATCGTAAATATTCTAGAAAAGGAAAATTTATCGTAAATATTCTAGAAAAGGAAAATTTATCGTAAATTTTCTATAGAAAGAAAATTTATCGTAAATTTTCTATAGAAAGAAAATTTATCGTAAATTTTCTATAGAAAGAAAATTTATCGTAAATTTTCTATAGAAAGAAAATTTATCGTAAAATTTCTATAGAAAGAAAATTTATCGTAAATTTTCTATAGAAAGAAAATTTATCGTAAATTTTCTATAGAAAGAAAATTTATCGTAAATTTTCTATAGAAAGAAAATTTATCGTAAATTTTCTATAGAAAGAAAATTTATCGTAAATCTCTATAGAAAGAAAATTTATCGTAAATTTTTTATAGAAAGAAAATTTACCGTAAATTTTCTATAGAAAGAAAATTTATCGTAAATTTTCTATAGAAAGAAAATTTATCGTAAATTTTCTATAGAAAGAAAATTTATCGTAAATTTTCTATAGAAAGAAAATTTATCGTAAATTTTCTATAGAAAGAAAATTTTTCGTAAATTTTCTATAGAAAGAAAATTTATCGTAAATTTTCTATAGAAAGAAAATTTATCGTAAATTTTCGTTAGAAAAAAAATTAATCGTAAATTTTCGTTAGAAAAAAATTAATCGTAAATTTTCTATAAAAGAAAATTTATCGTAAATTTTCTATAAAAAGAAAATTTATCGTAAATTTTCTATAAAAAGAAAATTTATCGTAAATTTTCTATAAAAAGAAAATTTATCGTAAATTTTCTATAAAAAGAAAATTTATCGTAAATTTTCTATAGAAAGAAAATTTATCGTAAATTTTCTATAGAAAGAAAATTTATCGTAAATTTTCAATAAGAAGAATGTTTAACGTAAATTTTCTATAGAAAGAAAATTTATCGTAAATTTTCTGTAGAAAGAAAATTTATCGTTCACTTTTAATAAGAAGAATATTTACTCAAAATTTAAATTTAAAGTGCTTTTTTCGAAAAATCCATAAAAAGTGCATTTACAGAGAGAAGTATTTTTATAAAAAATATAATTTATTTTTTGCTGCATTTAATTGTTTTGTTTAACTTAGAAGATCAATAAGAAAGAGGATGATATTACGTCAATTGTTGGACTCTATTTAATCCCTGATTTTAATATTTTGACGTATTTTCAAATTGTTATTTAGTTTTTGTTGGACTCTTCCCAACATGACACAAAATTATAATAGTTACATGCAACAATAACTATAACATTAAGGAGGTTCACAAATAAAAACAAATCTAATAAAAACTAAATTGCAATAATGTTGAGATACATTTTGTTTCCATTATAAATCGATCAAAAAATATATATGAACCATTGCTTTTATCGCTATATTTTCAACTGTCTATGAATGCCCCTAATAATTTTTTGAATGGTATTTAGTTAAGCTCACCAGCAGAGGTGGCGGAATTATTGGTTCTGTTTGGTTTCATTTACTTGTTTGTTTGTAGAGCTTTTTCTCTATTTCTGTATCTCCGTCTGTATTCAGCTGACTGCTGCTGCGTTGATTGCTTTCAAAATGCAATGACACGTGAATAATTGAGGACTCTGTGACAATAACAATGTTCTTCCATTCTCTAACTGAAATGTATTTACAAACAGGACACGTGTAAATCGGAAGTTTATTTATGTTATTTTAACACAACAAGTGTAAACAAAACCGAAGGAAAAAAATCGCTAAAAATAAACAAACAAAAAAATAAATAAAAAAAACAAGTAGGAATGTATAGTTGGTCAAGCCTGCCTATCTAATACCCTACACCACATTGTTGGTTAAATGGTTAAGTAGACTCAAAAAGTCGATTTTGAGTCGAACGGTATACTTTAAGGTGGATGTAACACTATTTTTTCTGCATGTTACAAACATCTACTTTAACGCATGATACCCCAACCACTTATGGTGGTGTAGGGTATACTAATAGTAGTAGTCTCATGGTGGAAAAATAATAATAAATATAATTTCTATATAAATAAACATTTTTTTATAGAAAAGGACAATTTATGCAAACAATAACATAAAAAAGACGTTTCCCTTTTGTAGTGAAAAACACCTCCTGTCTGTTATCTTTCTACTCCCTCTCTCCACATTTGTTTAACTTAAAAAAACAATTTTATTGGTTCCTCTTTAATTCTCAAACAAATAAATCGGGAAAATGAATACGAAAAAATGGAATTAAAGAAACAACAACAGACAGTTGTTTAAGACAGAGCATAGTGGTCTCAAATTTTTTTATAATTTTCTTACTTTGGAACTATTGAAGTTTTAAACGAATTTTTACTTGAACTTACTTAAGGTGTTTTCCAGTAGATTTGGAGAAGGGCATGCTCTTAGTGAGTCCTCGGTTCAGGGATTGGTCCTCCACCAACACAAGTGGTAAAGATCATCTCAAACCCTATAAAGTATATATACTCTAGTATTAAATCACAATCTGAGTAGATTTTGCTATATCCGTCAGTCTGTCCGTCTCTCTTTGGTTGGCATACTCACATCCACAATAATTGGCAGAATTGAATGAAATTTGGCCTGAGTATTTATTATAGTGCTGAAAAGTTTCCTTTTGAAACCGAAAATCGATTCAGTATATTTAAAGATATAGACCGATATCTGAGGTAACCTTCAAGTTCAAAAAATTTACTTTCCTAAAATTGTAATTTATAAATCGACAAATAAAATGTAATTTCGCTGTAATATAAAACTATATGTACTTCATTAATACATCTCTTCAAAATCGGTTCAGTAGAAAAGAAGTTGAAACCATAAATATAACGAATGGTATGACTCAAGCCTGTTACGTGTTATATTTAATGAAAACATTTATATATCGTATACATCTGCGAGTGTATGTATGAGTGTCTATGTGCGAATCATAACGTACTTACTTCACATGCATTTGTGGAGAAGGGTTTTAAAGCTTCGGCATAGCCTAATAAAGTATTCTTATATGTTATAACGTTATTTGACAGATGTTTTAGCGATACATACAAGATCGCTTAATATGACATCTTATTATATGACGTCCACAGTGATTCTGAATCGATTTTTAACATACCAAAATTCCTTTGGAGCTAAAAGATGTACATGTTTTTAAAATTCTTTCATTGATTAACAGGCGACTTCTAAAATTTAAAATTTTTTTTTCATGAAAAAACGTTTGTTAACCTTAATTTGTACTATTTCTATTTATACCCTTCACCACTACAAATGGTGATCCGCAAGAGCTCAAGGACACTTGGCCTAGGAAGTTTCCTATTTAAAACCAGCAAAGACGATTCAGTATGTTAAGAGATATAGACAGTTATCTGAGATAATCTCATAATTAAAGCGAAGAACTTTCATAAAATGATCAATATTCGAAACATAATTTAATTCTTAAGCATTTGGGGTGGAGGGTACTGAAGTTTCGGCATACTCAAATTATATAGCATTCTCTCTTGTTTATAAAATAGATGTTTAAAAAAAATCGATTCTGCCCCACATTGATTTTTGTTTTCCTAAATTATTCAAATTATGTGTATCAAACGTTTCAATAAACTTAAAATACCGTCTTATGTTTTCTTCTCTGTAAACAAGAAGAATGAGATAAAATAAGTTAAAATTATTTATTAAAAGTAAAAATTGAAGTACTTTTTAAATTATTTATTGTTAAAAGTTAATAATTTATAATAATTCTTTTGCAAAAGTTATTATTTTTTATTTTATTAAACTTTTTCATATTTTTCTTTTAACATTTGCAAATTTATTCAATCATTTTCTTGGAAATATGTAGGAAGAACATTATGTATTTTTCAAATAACTTGAAGTATATTTACATATAAATTGTCTGCAATGAGAGATATAATTCAAGGTCAAAGTTAAAAAGGTCAATTGGCCTACGCACATACTGTTTTTATTTACAATACTCTTCACGTGAAGATATTTACAGAGGATTTGCTTTTTGAAAAGAAGGTCCAACAAAAAATATAATGATCATTGATGACTCTTGAAATGATCGGTAATATTCTACACTTGATTCAGTTAAACCCAGTTAGCGTGTAAATTTAGATCTTAATTCTTGGTTGACCTCACGATCTATATGACGTGGTCAAATCTATGGCTGGACTACTGTTGAACATTTTATGAATGATTGTTTTCTACTTTGATCAGGATAAAATCATTATGTGAAAACTATAACTGACCAATGTTTCTTTTATGATAATAGTCTTTTAGAAGTAGTATTCTATATCAAGCTATTTTATTGGGCCAAATGCTCAAATTCAGTTTTTCTGTGATGATTGGAGCTGGGTGCTACAGGACCTTTTAAACTGATGATTCCAGAAAAAATGTAAATATATTTAATCACCATATACAAAATTCGCAGGCAGAGAATAAATATGATAGCGGTAATCATAAACAAGAAGCTACATACTATTGTTATTAGATATTGTAACCATACCGTTTTGTTATTTTGCATTAATAACAATAGCTATTGTTATCATCACTAAAAATATTTTATTTTTATTATTCCATAAAAGTACTGTTATTGTAATAAAAGATTTATTCATTTGGCATTTGTGATTTTGCATTAATAAAAATAATTATTGTTGTCGCCGCTTAAAATATTGTTATTGTCAATAATAATATTGTCATCTGCCACTAAAATTATAGTTATCGTCACTAAAAATATTATTTGCCGCTAAAAAATATTGTTATCGTAACTAAAATATTTTTATTCTCATATAAAATATTTTTAATTGGATAAAAAATTTGTTTGTTCGCATTATTTTGTTTGTTAAATAAAAATATTTTCGTATGAAATATTTCATTTTATATATAAATTCCTTTGGAAAATATGAAACATTATTGAAATGTTTTCGTCATATCATTTTATTTATTTTAATCGCATAATTTTTTATTATCAAATTATGAGAATATTAAATCAAAATTGTTAAAAAGTTGTTTAAAAAATATTCATATTCTGTTGACAATAAACTAAAACAAATATTTTGTCTTAATAACCATAATTTTTTTTCATAACGGACTTTTTATTAGCAATAAAGTTGTGGTCAATCAAACATATTTCCAAACACATTGCGACCTATAATATTATAATTTTATTACAGCAACGAAATTATTATCAAAAATCTATATATTCAACAATCGACATGTTGATGATAACAATTAATGTTTGCCTCGAATATATTAGTGTTTGCGATGAACATACAGCGAAAAATATTTTTGTCTTATCATTAAACCGGGTACCAAAGTTCGTTCAACATTTATTCTGAGATCATCAACGAAATAGAGCTTATAGCGTCCAGTTCCAATTGGCATATAAATCTGTATATAGTTCGGGTCTATATGTTATCATTTTCAACTAATATGTAAACAATTAACAGGTCCTAATTTTGAACTTATTTTAATAACAAAACTTCTACACATAATTCCCTTCCCTAAATCTCACGAACGAATGAACTCTTTAAAAAAATATCAATATTTTTGGTACATTTAAGAAGTATGAAACTAGAAATCTCTCTTTTCATATTTGCGGAGATCGATCTACAGTTTCCCTAATACCCATATAGAATTTTCTATATTTTAATATAAAAATTAAAATGTATAAGAAACAATTTAAACAAATCCAAAATAGAAAACAATTATTTGAAGGTCGGCCGCATTTTTTCACAGCTGCCATAATATGCGGAAGGTTATAAAAAAGGTGAGACACTAAGATAATTGCAGATCATCAGATCAAAGTCAGAGTCGATTTTGTTATATTCGTACCCTCAGTTCTATAATGAAATTTGGCTTGAATGTTATATTCAACTGCCAGCCATTTCAGAAGTGACCCTAATGCATTTGACCAACGAAATATTTCCCTCTTCGATATACCTGTCACCGGGTATATCGAAGAGGGACAGTAAAAGACATGAAAAGCTCACACGATACATTTAATGAATGATCACCAAGAGTTTCTTAAGGAGTTATCGATCTACATATCGCACCACAAAATAAGTAGTAGAATGATGAGATATAATTCATTCACTCAAACAAGCTGATTTGTGGAAAAACAATAAGTATGCATATATATCACTGTGGTGTATCGGGAAGAGATCTAGTACAAGGACTATTCAATTCAGTTAGCCGAGAACTAAATTAATTGAATAGTGGTGTCTCTTTTAGACAGTCGGGTTGCTTATGTTTGAAGTCAAAATAAATTTTGAGCATAAATTTGTTTTCTCTTCACCCGATTTTTATTAAAATAATGGGGAAGGTATAGTTCCATATTTGTCACTACGTCTATGTTTTGAGCTCATAAAACTCTTAAATATATAAATATATATATGAATATATGTTATTAATTAAACTTATCTCGGTCCATATTTTCAATTAACTCTCATATAAGGCTCCTTCTCTATCTTCAATATATGTAACTTATTTGACTTATCTCGGTCTATATTGTTTTTTATAGGTTCCATGTATGATCCCATCACGGAAAACAGTTTTAAGCTTACAAAACTCTTTAATATATACAAATTTTTCTGGAATCGATGTTTAAGTTGATGGAGAAATAATTATTTTTCTGTGCAAAATATCTTCAAATCATATAAATATATGCAAGTGGATGGAGGGTACTTTATAATCGGCACAGTTTATACTTGCGTATAAATTCGTTTGTTTTTATTTATAAAAGTTGTTTCTTTAAGTTTTGAGGTTATGAGAGATATTTGACTATAACTTTGTTTTGAATTTGTTGGCTTTAGATAGCGATATTCCCCAGAACAACCGGAATGCAAGAATGTTATATTTAATTTATTCTTATTATGACTTTATTTTTATCATTATAATTATTTTTATTATAATTATTATTCCTCTTATTATTATCATTATTATTATTATTATTATTATTATTATTATTATTATTATTATTATTATTATTATTATTATTATTATCATCATCATTATTATTATTATCATTATTATTATTATTATTATTATTATTATTTTCTTTTATACTTCCAGGTAAGTTTCTGAATTGTGATCTATTCTTTCAACCTAAATTAATGAAGACAATTTTATTCAATTAATTATGTAAGTGAATTTATTATATTTTTAATTATTATACAATTATTGAGTAATATTGCTGGGATCTAAATATCAATTAAAACTTTATTTTGAAATCTAAATAAATTATTTTAAAACCTATTTAAAGACTTTATTCGAAAACAATTTGTCACTACAAAGTGTATTCAACTATAAATTCAATTATTCATTTCCATTGAACCCTTTTTTTGTATTATAAACATTATTTGTTGACCGTGTCACTCACTGCACCATAAAAATGTAAAAATGACATAATTTGGTTATTTTTATTTATTTACGATATTTCATTTTCTGGTTCATTGGTATCTCTCTCTCCCTATCCGTCTGTATATTTGTCTGTCCATGCACTTTATTTCATTTTCTATAAATTTTAAAATAATGGAATTTTTTATGAGTTTTTCAAAAATCACATATACACTGACTCACTCACTTACTCCTCTCTTACATGTATCGTTTACAACAAAGAAAAATTCGATTACATAACCTTTACCTCCCCCATCATAAAAATTGTGGGTGCTACAATTATGGCGCCCTAGAGCCAAAAACGATAAATGGAAAAGGAAAAAAAAGAAATATTTTCGGGGAATAAAAATCATACATTGATTCATTTACTATCAAAGAAACTTTAACTGACAGTTGAAACATCCAAAATAAACTTTAATGCAATTGAGTTTGCAACAATGTTTTTTTTCTAGTTTGTGGATGTTGTTACAGCAGCAGTTCATTGTTGCTACCATGGATTTTGCTTACAGTTTAAAGCAGGGTAGGAAGAATGATATTTTGGATTTAATTTAAAAATCTTAAAGATTTTTTCAAACTCCTTTTATAGCTTTAAATCGTTAAATAAATTTATTTTTAATAAGACAGGAAAATATATTTTGTTAATAAATTCAAAATTAATTTTGAAATTGAACAGTATCTTAAAATTTATTTAATTTGTTTTTGTATTATCATTTCGAGAAGATAAAAAAATAAATAAATAAATAAATAAATAAATAAATAAATAAATAACTAAATTAATTTAAAAATTTTCTAAGAATATTTTTATTAATTTTCAAAAGATCCAAATTTGAAATTCATGATCGTGAGTTTTTCGTACCCTGCATAATGATAACCTGTCAAAAGTTGTATATAAAGTATTATGTACAATATAATGTGGATTTAAAACAGATGCCTTTATTTTTAAGTAGATGTCGGTACATTTCATTTGTCCTAAAAATAAAGAGAAATGTATGATACTTTTGAACCCTTTATACGAGGTATAGATAAGGAATTAAGGGAAGAAAATTTAGAGAATTTTCTGTTTCATTTATTTTGCAAAAATAATCTCCAAAAAGGAAAGTCTATTCTGAACTAGTCATCTAACAAATTCACCAATTTTCGGAAAAATCCGAAAAGTAAAGGCAGGGGAAGCAGTAGACGTCTCTTAAAAAATGTGTTACTACATGGAATTTATGAATATGACTGATGAAGAACGATAGATACAGTAGTAATGGAATTTTATGAATGACTGATGAAGAACGTAGATACTGTAGTAATCGTATAACTCGATGAAATTCGTTATGGTTTTTCATCGGCCAAAAATCGTAACATTTCAACGTACAGATTTTTTTTAAATTTTACTTTTAGAAAATAATATAATAATTTGTAGAATAATTGTATAGTAAAATGGACCCGACTTTTCAATGTTCTACAACCTGTTCTGGTGCGATCCTAGCTGAGATTGTCTCCAAGATTGTACTTGTATAAAACTTAATTCTAAAAAATATTATGGGTCTCATCTTCAATACCAGAATGAGGTCTTATATGGGAGTTATGACAAAATATGGACTGAAATTTGTTACATGTAATAAAGACATTCTAATAAAAATATTTATGTTCAATAGAATTTGTCCATATTAAAAAGCTTAAAGCTCTATTCCAGGAAGGAGCCTTATTTGCGAACTATAACCAAAAAATATACCAGGTCTCCTCAAGTCAGTTAGATATACTGAAGATAAAAAAATAATTATTTCGAATTGTTCGATTTTCATAAGCTTAAATCCCATTCACGAGAATTGGACTTATGGGGAGCTACAATCAAGAACAGTTAAATGTTTGTCATATTAGTTACACACGTTAAATATTAGAAATTTGAATGCACGAATTACAATAGAATTGGTCTATATTCAAGAGTTTATAAAGTCTAAACCCCTATTCCTTACCTTACCTTATATAGGAACTATATCCAAGTATAAACCGATATTCATTAAATTAGTTATACTCGTAGTTGTACACAAGTTAAATTTAAAAAATATTCAAGTTCATAAAACAGTCAATAGAATAATTCATAGTTCAAACTATGGTCCAGTACATAATATGGTCCATTCTTATAGTCCGTACTAAAGTGTGAACTATAGTGATGCTACAGACAGTCAAGTCCATAATGTTCATACAATGGTAAACAATAGCAGAGATTGTGAGTAAGACCTTATTTTAAGAGTTTTATAAGTTTGAACCATATTCCGAGATTTTGGGGTTTATCAAAATGGTT